>CABHPH010127152.1:2510-15799 GCA_902168325.1 Peromyscus nudipes
CTCTGAATAGGTAGGGGGAGGAGCAGAGAGGGGGAGAGAGAGAGAATTTGAAGGCAGGCATCATTAGCCTCAGACTTTTGGATTATGCTCTGGGAGCTATTGTGTTCTAAGCAGGAAAAAGTAAATATGATCAGAATTGTGTTTAAAGGGGAAAAAAAAATCTGTGGATGTAGCCAGTGAAAGATTGGTGAGTAGAAACATCGTTTTGGAGGCTGTTCCTGTCTCCAGGTGAGATGTGCTGGTGACTCTGGAGACCAGAGTGGTGGAGTAGCAGAAATTAGAAAGGTAGGTGGATTCCAAAGAGATGTAGGACGTGTTGACAGGCTGCATGTGCGGGTGAGGCAGAGAGATGGGTCCAGGTTTCCTGCTGATGGGGAGATCAAAGAGGAGAGGGTTCCTTCGGAAGAGGAATTCCGTTTAGACATGCTGAGTCCAACTGTTGGTTCACTCAAAACCACAGCTCTTTTCTACCCTCTTCTCACTTCGCTAGGAATGCTCCAGAATGGCAAGAAATTCGATTCATCCAGAGACAGAAACAAACCTTTCAAGTTCAGAATTGGCAAACAGGAAGTCATCAAAGGTTTTGAAGAAGGTGCTGCCCAGGTAGGCTGAGGATGCTCACTAGAGGGGTTTTTAAGGAGTGGTGGATTTGGGTCCTCCACTTTCCCACCCACATTAACACAGACACACACTGCCTTGACTCTACTGCCAGGGTGCAGCAACGCCACCTAGTGCTCACTCCTGGTTCTGCCCTTCTCCTCTTCTGTAGCTGGCACATCTGTATCTCATCCCAAGCATTTCTCCTAGGCTTGCTTGAGCGGGCTGGAAAGGCCAACAAGCTGTCTGAGCTGAGACAGCAGAGGAGCTAGAGATGCATAAGCCAAGGAGTGCTTTGGCTTTTACCTTTAAACGTTTTTTGAAGCTATTTCAGATATAAAAATATTACAGAAATAGTGGCGCCCCTATATAATTTTTCACCCAGCTTCTTCAAATGCTAACATATATAACCATACCACAGTGATTCAACTAAAGCATTAACATCGATACAATACCAACCAGTCCACTCAAATTTTTGCAAATGTTTGAAACATTTGAAACAGCTCCCGGGGTGTGTGTGGGGGGGGGGGGGAGGGTGTTGACAGTGCTGATGAGCTCTCCTCCCTCAGTTTGCTGGGGAAATCATAGGATGCTCCACTCCTTTGCCTTTGCTGCCATGCCGTGGCCTTTAGTCACTGAATCTTAACTGATCCTGTTACAAGTGTGGTCAGTGCTGTTTATACATTCCTCTTTGACTACTTCGGAAGAGGACCAGGAACAACCATGAGCAGACACAAGTGTTGGGGCCATGCACTAGCTGGATAACCAGTAATGTCTGATGCTTGAATGAATCTGAGACTACTTTGTGGCTGTTAACTGCCCCATAGTCAAGTCTATTTTGAGGCAGAATCTGCATGTTTAAGCTGGACTTTAGTGTGCCACGTATAAAATTCATCTCAGATCTGGAATTACCCTAAGTATGGTTTGGGGAAAATGCCATCGTCACCTTCCTTTTCTCTTTTAAATCAAGCGGGGTCCTCTTTCTCCTCTCCCATCTGCCCCCCATCCCTGCTAGATGAGCTTGGGGCAGAGGGCGAAGCTGACCTGCACCCCTGATGTGGCCTACGGAGCTACTGGCCACCCTGGAGTCATCCCTCCCAATGCCACCCTCATCTTTGACGTGGAGCTGCTCAACTTAGAGTGAAGGCAGGAAGGAGCTCGAGGTGGCTGGAGATGGCTCCCGCTCTCTGTCCTAGCCTGCTCTGCCACTGGGACGGCTCCTCCTTTGTAGGGCTCTTGATCAGTGTGCTGACATCACTGCTCCTCGACATTATCCGTTCTTCCCGCCCGACCTACTCTGTATGTGTCCGCCATTTAACTGTTCCCATACATCTTTGCTTGAGGAAATTTAGTGACAGATCCAGACATTTCAGGTTGTGCATTTTGTGTGATGCATGTCGTAGCCATTCCCGATCCGAGGACACAGACCTTGTTTGCACAATCTATATTGCCTTACCTGCACTTAAGCCAGACATCCAAGGTGCTCAGACATGCGCTGTACATGGTTTCATGGAGGGACTTGAGCCAGTTACCTTTGCTGTCACTTTCTCCGGTTGGCTGCTCACTTGAAGCAGCTCCCTCTTTGGAAATACTATGTAAAATAAAGGCTCCATGCTTGGCATCTTCCTGGCCATCGTGTTGTGGGAAGTTCTTTAATGACACACAAGCCGCTGCCCTTGGTGATAAAGGGGTAAAAGGGGGCTTCCTAGCAGCTAAGAGAGTGTAAGGAATAACTACATGAGCAAACGTTAATGCTGGACCTCGTTCTGTATCCTTTCCGTCATTTTATTTTGAGACAGGGTCTCGGAGCCCAGGCTGACCTGGAACTCCTTCAGCCTCCTGACTGCAGGGATATACAGGTGCAGACCACCCAAGCCTAGCTTTCCTTTTTAAATAAAATGGTCACAAACCCTCTAAGCAACTTTGCAAATTAGCTATTACCCTAACTAATTTAAACTAAACTCACCAGCTTGGAGTCCCCTGCGTAACTAACCCGGCATCCTAGCCATCCTGAGTGAGATTTGATCTTCTAGGTGATCCCACAACCTCAGGTTTGCAGAGTGAGGGATGAGCTTCCCTCCCTCACCAGGAAGTTCGTCTGAGCAAATGAATTGTTTAAGGCTTGAAACCTGACTCGCTCTGGGAAGTTACTTTTGAAAGGAATGTGTGTTTCTGAGGCTCGTTTTCATGGGCACCGCTTACTTACATCTAGATTTGCTCTAGCTTACCTCGAAGTTACTTCTGAGAACAGTGTAGAAGGTGTGTGTGCCTGCATGTGCGTGTGTGCGGGCGCGTATGGAGAACAGAGGACAGCCTAGACTGCTAATCCTCAGGAGCCATCTATCTGGTTTGTTTATTTGCCTATCTATTTTTTACTTGAGACAGGATCTCACTGTGTAGCCCAGGCTGGCCTTAAACTGAACTCATAGAGATCTGTCTTTGTCTCCCAAATGTTGGGATTAAAGATCCACTGATAAACATCATGTAGCATTCTATGTAGGATATGGGGCCACAATCTGGACTACTTTGTATACCCCTTAGATCCTGGAAGTCACGGATGAATTCCTCTGCTGAGGCTGAGGGGTTCATGAACACAACCATGAATGGAACGGGGCTGCCTTACTTTTATTCACCCATAGTGTGTGGAACCACAGTGGCCAAAGGATGCTGTACCCATTCCACTCTGGGGTGCCGCCTCTGGAATATCCTGCTTCCTCAACAGGATGGACAAAAATGACACCAGAGACTATTTCATGGGCCCACACAAAAGATCTGTCCATAGTAAGTACAGCCTGGTGACAAGAGGCTGTAATGACAGCCACTAAGAAACCCTAATAATGTAAACACCTATTGGCTAGCACCTGAGGGATATATAGGATTTACAGGTAAGCTGAGAAATGACTGCTTTCCCAAGTCTTTGGAAGGTGATATCGAAAATTACGGCACATGCCAAAGAGTTCAGTGTCTTGAGAGAGCCACTAAAGGTTGGTTAGCGAGAGACCAGTTGTAAGATCCTATCACTTGGGCTGGAGAGATGGCTCAGCGGTTAAGAGCACTGGCTGTTCTTCCAGAGGTCCTGAGTTCAATTCCCAGCAACCACATGGTGGCTCACAACCATCTGTAATGAGATCTGGCGCCCTCTTCTGGCCTGCAGGCGTATATGCAGACAGAACACTGTATACATTATAAATAATCTTTTTAAAAAAAAAATCCTATCACTTGTTTTCAAACTGCTACTCAATGAGTCTCGTAAGTTGTTAGAACCCTGAGACTCAGCCTCACTGAAAGTAAAGCAAGTTGGACACACCTGCACAGGAGACTATGTGGACAAAATCTGTCCATTGCACTTTCTGTCCTTTGAGACAAGAGTTCACTGTGTAGCCTAAGCTGGCCTCAAATGTATGATTCTCCTGCCTCTGCTTCCCAAGTGCTTGAATTATAGGTGTGTGTCACCATGTCCAACTTCATCCCTTATATTCCTTTTTTTTTCGGGAGGGGGGGTAGGATTTCAAGACAGGGTTTCTCTGTGTAGCTTTGGAGCCTGTCCTGGATCTCACTCTGTAGACCAGGCTGGCCTCGAAACTCCGCCTGGCTCTGCCTCCAGAATGCTGGGATTAAAGGTGTGCACCACCACCACACGGTCATCCCTTACACTCTTAAAACTGGTTTTAAAAAATTGAACTTTAGGTGCCTGGTGCAGAAGACAGTCAACTGGAGCCTCAGATTTAACCACATACCTCTTGCAGAGCGACTCAGGGTCTGTCCCAGTCTAAGTTCTTGTGTCTAAATTACAGAATTCCAAACAGTCACAAGGGAATTTGTTTTCTGTAGTGCTGGGGCCAAACCTAGCCCCTGGCACAGAAAGCCCTCTCTCATTGAGCTATACCCTCAGCCCTAGTTTTAGAACTCTTAATTCTGGGTCATGAAATTCAGCTAACAGATACATAATCCAATTGACAGTGTTCACAACTGCTAATAGAAGGAATTTTCCTGGTTATTAACACCATTAGAGGTGAGCTGGCCTGCCACGTGGAGACATCACTCTCAAGTCAGTCTGATTTTGGTTTTCCCCTGACAAAAGGGTCTTTCAGAACACCTTTTACATCTGCAAACACCTAAGCCACAGCATGCATTATGGAGTTAATAAGGAAATCATAAAGGCACTCATAAGAAAAGTACAGCTATGGCCTTTTTATCTGCCCGCCCTTCTTAGAAATGGCTTTTTGCTGCCTGTGGTGGTGCACGCCTTTAATCTCAGCACTCAGGAGGTAGAGGCGGGCAGGTCTCTGAGTTCTAGGCCAGCCTGGTCTATGTAGTGGGTTCCCAGACAGCCAGGGCTATTACAGAGACCTTGTCTCAAAAAACAACAACAACAACAACAAAAAGGCCTTTCATTCTTTTACAGTGCTTTCAAAAACCACTCAGACATAGTACATCATTCCTGAGTGAGCTTTGAAAAGACAGCACAAAAACTAGAAGGCAGCCTATTTTCTACAAAGTCATGACAGACTTTAAATGCATTTAAAAGCAGAATATCTTTGTCCGTTAATACTGGTCAGTCTATGTAGCCTTCAAAGTGACTCTAGGTTCTGGGTTTACAAAACAATCAGTCCACACTTCTCCATTTGGCCTGCGTCTGAACTATAAAAAGAAAATTTATAGCTGTCTTCCCCCAAGCTGCCAAGCCACAGTGAATGTGACAATTTCCATGTCATGGAAACTCCTAAGATTACGCATTTTATTTATGGCAAAGACATATTGTGAGCTAAGCCCAAAATATATACAGTTAATAATGACAAGGAAATCTACATAAGTTCAATCTTGGCCCGGTAATGGCACCACTGCCTAAACAGCGTGCTCTCAAGTTCCTACCAACATGCTGCCCCTAACCACCGCCTCTCCACAGACCCCTCTGCTGGAAGGACAGGGCTGCCCACTGGCAGGTGTCTGGCTCTCTGTAGCTCTTGTGCCAGTCCACTCATGTCTCTGCCTTTGTCTTTTGAGACAGTCTTACTCTGTAACCCAGGCTGAGACTGGCCCAGAATTTACTCCATAGCCTAGGATGATCTCAAACTCATGATGATCCTCCTGCCTCAGAGTCCCAAGTGCTGGGATTACAGGTGTGCACTACACATCATGAGCTTTGGTGTCCTCATGTTACCTCATTGGGTTGTTACTGGTTAAAAATGACAAGTCTGGGCTGGGTGTGGCGGCGCACACCTTTAATCCCAGCACTTGGGAGACAGAGGCAGGAGGATCTCTGTGATTTGGAGGCCAGCCTGGTCTACATGGAGAGACCCTATCCCCCCCAAAAAAAACAAAACAAAAAAAAAAACAAAAAACAAAAACAAAATCAAAACAAGACAAGTCTACAAGTTCCTTTGATGGCTCAGGATTTGGTGAAGGCATTTGCTCTCAAGCCTCAGTTCAGTCTCCATGCCCCACGTGGTGGAAGAGGCAGCAGCTCCTACCAGTTTTCTGATTGCTACACGTGCACATCTGCATACATATACACACACAACAAATAAATAGATATAAACAAAACCCCCAAAGCCACTGTTCTCAAGGCCCTCAGTCCCTAGGCTCACCTACAATCCTGCACTTGGTTCTCCTGTTTTGTATTTCTTCCTGGTATTAAACAGGAGTGGGAAGTTTAAAACACCGGCTGGTCAGTGGTGCACACCTTTAATCCCAGCGCTGGGGAGGCAGAGGCAGGATCTCTGTGAGTTCAAGGCCTGCCTGAGCTACAGAGCGAGTTGCAGGGCAGCTAGGGCTGTTCCACAGAGACCGTCTCAAAACCCCCCACCCGCCCCAAAAGAGAAAACACTGACAGGTTTTTACAAAAGCTACAGGTTTATTAACATAATATATTCTAATGCTTAGAAAAATTTTAAACAAGTCATTCTAGAGCTCAAATGAGAAATTACAACATTCAGTTTTAACTAAGAAGAAAATGGTGACTGGGGACCCTGCAAGGACATCTTCAGTGTCAAGTCCAAGAACTCATTTTGGGGGGTCTGTGTTGATGCCATACTTCTCCTTGAGAAGCTTCAGCTGCTCCTCCTTCTTCTTGGTGTCCATCTTCTGGAATGCCTGCAAGTGTGACAAGCACCACAGCTGATGGGGACTGACCACAGCTAAAGGAGCGAGCTCACCAGTAGCACTAACAAACAGAACACCCACCATATACTTCCCAGGCCCAGAGCCACTCTGAGTAGGCTGTACTCACCCGGTTAGCATTATAATACAACACCACGAGGTATCTGTTACACACGTTGAATCCGGATAGATGGTCGCATGCATTCTTAGCATCAAAGATGTCTTCGTAGACCACATAGGCTGTTCCTCTGGTCTCGGGTGTATTCCCTCTGCAGCACAGTTAGAAGACACATTTACCCAAGCATCGACAATTTCCAGTCTTTCTGATCCTGTAACTGCACCTTGTTTGCTTTGGCACGGAGTGCTGGTGTTAAAGGCGTGTGCCACCATCGCCCAGCCTGGCACTGTATTCTTAAAAATACAAACTATATATTCAAGCCCTCTATTCTACCACTGACTCTCCCCTGCAGCCTTATACAATTGTTTGGAGACAATAAACAGAAATATGCTTTATTTAAGTAATTTGAAACTAACCTGAAAAATACCAGAGGGAACAAACATTATGAATAAATATGCTAAATGAACATTTTATGTTTGTTTGTTTTCAAGATAAGGTGTTTCTCTGCGTAGCCCTGGTTGCCCTGAAAGTCACTCTGTAGACCAGGCTGGCCTTGAACTCAGAAATCCACCTGCCTCTGCCTCTGAGTGCTAGGATTAAAGGCGTGCGCCACCAAAGCCCAGCAAGACTGTAATTTTGTAAATTAATGTGTTTGGAAGTGAACTAGCTGTGGCGCACGCCTTTAATCCCGGCACTCAGAGGGAGGCAGAGGCAGGCGGATCTCTGTGAGTTCGAGGCCAGCCTGGTCTACGGAGCGAGTTCCAGGTTAGCCAGAGCTGTTACACAGAGAAACCCTGACAGGGAGTCAGCATCATTTGCTGCAGATGGCTGTGAGACACAGTGAGACCATGTCTGAAAACTATAACCCTACCCCACCCTCGCCCCAGACTCCAATCTAGGCCCTGCTCAGAGGCATGTTCCTATAGAAGGGAAAGAAAAGATTACTGACAGTGAGCACCAGTGCCAATGAATGAACTCATTCTGTTACGTTGTCTGGGTCTGACGGGGCATGTTTGTTTGTTTTAGACAAGGGCTCCCTACGTGGTCTAGGCTGGCCTGCCTTGAACTTGTAATCTTCCTGCCTCAGTCTCCAGTGCATTACCATGTCCCACCTGAGGAGGGATTTTATAATTTTTATTTTCTTGGTATAGTATTAATAACTATTAACAGCTTAATCATTTTCAGGATTATATTAGGTATGGCAGTTGAGAACTGTCCAAAGGGGGGGAAAAGAGTTTGTATTTCCTTAAGGGCAAAGGTAAGTTGTTTTCTTTTCTTCCGGACAGGATCTCCATATGCAGCCTAGGCTGGCCTCGAACTCAGTGACGGGGCTGTGACAAGCAGTCAGGGAAAAGCGTGGAAGCAGAGGCCCCAAGCTACTGTGGTCCTGCTCACGCTTGGGTTGCTCTCGAGCACCAAGCTGTATCCCCAGACGCTTTTATTTAACACACTGTACTTACTGCCCAGACTGGCCTCAAACTTGCAATCTTTCTGCCCCAGACTCCAAAGTGGCTCTCATTACAGGTGTCTTCCACCATGACTGGTTCTTTTGTTGCATTTTCAGCAACATTCTCTAACTTTGATTTAACCATCTCTCAACTAAGTATTATCAATAAGCTTTATAATGCCATCATATATTAGTCATAGCCATACTACTATTTTATTCATTTATTTTCTTTTTATGGTATTAGGGATTGAACTCAGGTGTTACACACTCTACCACTGAGCTGTATCCCCAGCCCTATTCATTTGCATATATATATGCAATGTGTGTGTGTGTATATATATATATATACACATATATATGTATATATATATAGGTGGTTACTATGAATCAGGCACAAATGCTATCAGCACACAGCCTGGAGGCACTCACCCTACCGAGAAAGACAGGTAAGTTCATGGGCAATAGCACAACCACATATTAACTACTAGGCCTTAGTAAAAATTAAGATAACTTACTAAGTCATAGTAACTAAGGCATAGACAGAGAAAGTTCAGTGGCAATTGGTGTTTTATGGAGACTGGTGACCAACACACACTGCAAAGCTGGCAACTGATATATGCAGACTGCATACTTCGATCCAAGCTAAGTCTCCCACAGAGAACTGAAGCCTAGATAGAGGAAACATTCTGCCCAGTTTCACTGAACTTGAAAGTGCTGTTAGTATCTGAACCCAGGTCTAACAACCAATCCGGTCAATTTATCACACTGCCTCCACATTAAGAACCTGGCAGTGGTGGTGCACACCTTTAATCCCAGCACTCGGGAAGCAGAGTCAAGCAGCTGAGTCTGTGAGTTTGAGGCCAGCCTGGTCTACAAAGTGAGTTCTAGGACAGCCAGGGCTACACAGAGAAACCTTGTCTCAAAATGAAACAAAACAAGAACCACCACCACCACCACCCAGATTATTTTACAGATGAAGAAAAACCCAACAAGCCTGGCAACTTGCCACATGGCTAGTTACAGGCTTTAATGGTAGACTCTTGCTCCCTGGCTCCCAAATCAGAGGGTGTCTACATATTAGTCTTGGTACTTGGAAGGACCTGGAGTCCTCACATCCTCAAAATACAGACAAAATGTATCCTGTAGAAGTTCAAAGCTCTTAGCTGCTGCTCAGAGGACCGAGACCTTCTAAGAGCAACTGGTCTACAGTACTTTTGTTTCGTCTTCATTCGGGTATTAATGATAACGTGTTTTCAGTAATCAGTTTATCCTAGGAGAGATGGAGAGCATTCAAAAGCAAAGTCCTCAGCCTCAATGGTCCTAAAGGCCAGGAAGGGGTTCTCAAATTATAAAAAGAAAAAAAAATTTTTTTTTGCTTGTTTTGTTTGAGGTAGGGTCTTAAGAAGTCCAGACTGACCTCAAAATCACTATATTGATGAAAAGGACCTTGAACTCTTGACTCCATCTCTGAAGTGCTGAGTTTATAGGCATTGCACCACCACACTCACTTCAGAAAACTTATAAAAATATAGTGGTGTTGGCTAGAGCTCAGAGGTATAGTGCCTACCCAGCATGTACAGGGCCCTGGGTTCAAACCAACAGGGCCTACCTAAGGTGCTCCCTAAAAAGAAATATTGTAACTAAAAATAAAAGCTTTAGAAATCCTTTCAGAGGAACCCTTAAATGGCACAAGTCCAGGTTCTGTATAGATCGTTTAACTGTTCAGTTCAGGGTTAGAAGATTTTATCACTAAACATTACATGGTACTAGAAAGGTGCTTTTACTCAAGAGCTTGGTAGTCTCACTGTGAAACAGACATTATCACTACACACCACACAACACAGTTCTGCTGCTAGCCACAGTTCTGAGATTATGGACTAGGCAATCATTTCCTGTAAGTGACATTTCAAGTCTCAGTATGACTTACACTCTGATTTGACGAATAGGTCCATATTTTCCAAATATATCATACATTTCTTCTGCTGTGATTTTGTATGGCAAATTCCTTATATACAAAATCCGATTTACTTCAGGTGGGAGGCGAATCTAAAATGAGAAATATGTATCATTATACTGTAGGAAAGCAGTGCTGCCATTATAAAGAACTCAAAGATGCAAAATAAGAATAAAAGTATAATCTGATGCTACTCAAAGTGGCATGTTCTTCAGAAAAACAAGAGAGCACCACACAGAGGGGAGACTGTAAGTAGGAACTAAGACCCAGGCTTTGGGGCACTCCAATTTAACAAGTATTTCCCACTTCACTCACGGATCCTTAATGTCTCCTGGGAAAGAAAAGATGATAAAATCCCATTCATAAGCTTTCTGCTGTCTTAAGAACTTGTGTCAATGACCCCTCTCTCTTGTTCTTACAGGCTTTCCCTTCCTACTACGAGAGCAGCTGACCTGGTCCTCCCAATCCACACACACACACACACACAAAACCGCTGGAGTCCTCTTCACTCACTCAAATAGTTACTAAATGCCTTTTTAATGTACACAGTGGGCTAGGTATTAGAGACACACCTTGAAGAAAGGACAAGATGTCTGGCTTCCCTGCACTTTCTAGCTCTCTACTTACTTTATCTTGCTTTTTTTCTTTTTCAGTCAAGTAGAAGAGTCTGTACGCACTGACTCATATTCTTCATTTCTTAGACCTAAGCTACCACCCAGCACTCTGCTGAAAGTGATTCTGCTAATGTCTTTTTGTTGCAGTGTCCACCTCGCAAACTTCTAGGGAGCCTGGCTGTTCCTCCTCCTCCAACACTTGGGTTTCTACACAATCTTTGGCACTGAAATAGTCCTCTATAGTTACTTTTCTTGACCTGCTGTATATTTCTCACTCTCCACACTCTCTTTACCCTACTTTCATGACTCACAGCTCACTCTCTGCTAATATACTCAGTCAATTATGCACCAGACAAAAATTTTCTCAATACTTTTAAATTGACATAATTGTGGCACATGCACACGCAATACAATAATAAATAAACATAAATTAAAAGAAACTTATTCCCTACCGTCAAATGAGTAGTGATACTTCTACCCCCAAGTTTTATAACCAACAACTGCCAGACAAAAATATATTTCTCTAATAAATCTGCTTTCTCACTCTGCAAAACACTGTGTAACCTCCTTCTCTTCTCTCCTAAAACCTCTCCATCATCATTCCCTGTAAAATTGAAAGGGCTGTCTACTCTTCCCTGCCAACCCAGGATATGACCCTGGCTCTATGCTTCTTTTTTTTGTTTTTGTTTTTGTTTTTTTTGTTTTTTCGAGACAGGGTTTCTCTGTGTAGTTTTGCGCCTTTCCTGGAACTCACTTTGGAGACCAGGCTGGCCTGGAACTCACAGAGATCCGCCTGCCTCTGCCTCCCGAGTGCTGGGATTAAAGGCGTGCGCCACCACCGCCTGGCGGCTCTATGCTTCTTGAAGAACACAGGTATGACCAAATGGTAAGTACTATATACTCCTATTACAAACTTTATTCATCCATGTCCATTCCATTTTTCTTCTGCTATACCAACCACTCATCTACTCAAAATCCCTTCTTTAATTATTTTAGGTTTTTGTTGTGGTTTGAAGTACTTAGAATCAAATTCAGGGACTACCACTGAGCCACATTTCCAGCTTTGATCCCGAACTTAATACATTTTCCTTCTTTTATTAGGTTTCTCCCATTCTATTGGTGCACTCCTGTTGGCATATAAAATGTACTTTCTGTATCTTTAGAACAACTCAATTTCTCTACTAATAAGAAAACTCCAAAGGACCAACTCTTTGCAGGTTTCTTTTTCTTAATTCCCACCATCTTTTTATCCTATAGGAACCAAGCTTTCACTCACTGAAATAATTCAAATAATCAAGGTAGCCCAAAACCTGCATCAGCATACCCAATGGTCAATTATCTATCTTGTTTTGGTATAATTCTAAGCTTTAAGCGTTGCCTGGTTTTTTCCGTAAAGATTTTGATAACACTCCACTCGCTGCCAACAGCAGAACATAAGAATGACTTGTTTGTTTGTTTGTTTTGTTTTTTTCGAGACAGGGTTTCTCTGGGTAGCTTTTGGAGCCTATCCTGGGACTCGCTCTGCAAACCAGGCTGGCCTTGAACTCACAGAGATCCACCTGCCTCTGCCTCCCCAGTGCTGGGATTAAAGGCGTGCACCACCACCGCCCGGCAAGAATGACTTTTTAATTCACTGTTGTGTCCCCAACACTGGTGTTGAATAAATACAACTGAACTGCTTCCCACTTGTAAAACCAGAGACACGCCAGGCGCTTAAATACATTAACAGGGGGTTCCCAAAGTTCTACGTGCGAGAAAAATCCCAGGCTCCAGCCGGCAGTGAACCATACAGTTACTGAATCCATCCGTGCTATCGGCTTTTTAGACTAGGAAGATCCTAACGCCTGCTCCCAGGCGAGGTCAAGCAGCAGAGACTGTAGGCCTTACACTGTCAATGATACCGGGGGGCTCTCAAAAGGGGTGGGAGCGAAAAGTCGCTCAAGGAACACACCCCCTGAGGATAGGGCCAGGACAGAACCTCCTTTGACCGAACAGGCAATGGGCTTCCCGACCTGTGGGCGGAGGACAAGAACTCTCCCACCCACACTGCGACAGCCAAGCCACCAGATCGTTTCCCTGCCGCGCGGAAAGCGGGTACTCACATTCGCCCTCTTGGCCGCTTGCATCGCCATCTTGGCGGGCTGTCGGAGGCGACCGCGGGATTCCTCGGAATCTCTCTACAGCTCGGCCGCCTGGGAGGGCGACGCAGCGTCAGAGACAGGGTATCAACAGCCAGGCAGAGCCGAAAGCCGTCACAGCACTGCCGGAAAGCCCGCGTCTCAAACGAGGACCTGGTGACGTCCTCGAAAAGAGGATCCAGACCCAACTACCGGGACAGCGTTCTCAGACCGGAAGGCGCAAAGGCGAGCTCCAAGACACTTCCGGGTACCGGGCAGGAAGGGGCGGAGTGAAGGCTACAGGGAGGGAGGTGTTCCTGCTGAAGTGGGCGGGGCTTGAGGA
>CABHPH010127154.1:0-18356 GCA_902168325.1 Peromyscus nudipes
TGTTATTGACAGAGGTAACCTTGTAACCGGTTTCTTCTCCTTAGGAAAATAGTCCAGTTTATGGCTGTGTGTGCTTCAGTGTTGACTTTTGTAGCGAGATACCTGTTCACACTGCAGTGCGTGGGGGTTTTGTTATTTGTAAGTGCATACGAGGTCTACCTGTTGGTTTTTGTTTTGTTTAAAAAGACAGCCTCACTATGTAACCCTGTCTAGTCAGGAACACACTGAAGAGCCGGCTGGCCTTGAACTTAGAGATCTGCTTGCCTCTGCCTGTTGAGATTAAACGCCACCATACTTCCGACACCTGCTTTCTTTTCTTACTCATTACCCATATGCACAAATGCTATCGTGGGTATGTGGAAGGTAGAGGACAACATTTGGAAGCTGGTTCTGAGAATGATGGCTCACTCCAGTAATTCCAGCCAGTCCTGGACTCTACAAAACAAACAATAGCCAGTAATCTCAGCTTTTGGAGGAAAGTGAGGCAGGAGGATCAGACGTTCAGAACCTTCCTAAGTAACATACTAACTTGCGGCCAGCTTGGGATATAGGAGACCCTGGCTTAAAAAGAATTAAAAGAAACTTTGAATTGGCAAATTTGTTGATGCTTAGACTCATAATTATTTTTAAAAAAAAGCAATGTTTGCAGGTTACCTTATGTTTTGTGACTGAGTGAAGGTAGACTTGGGGGAGGGGAAGCAGAAGTCAATCTTGGATGTCCTTTCTTAAGTAACATCCACTGTCTTTGTTTTGAGGCAGAGTCTCACTATGCTGTCAAGTATGTGGAAACCAAAAGTTGACATCAGGAATCTTCCTCAGTCGCTCTTCCTGTTATATTTTTGAGGCAGGGTATCTCACTTGATGATCCCAGGACTTGCATTTTAACTTGCTCTGTGAATCTCCTGTCTCCTCCTGAGCCCAATAATTACAGTGGGTTACTATGCCTGCCTGTCATTTACAAGTATACTCTTTTTCATTCTGGCCAGCCTGTGCTTTTATCCACTGCGCCATCTCCCTAGCTGCCCACCTGGGTTTTGAGGCAAGGTTTCTCACTGGCTTGGAGTTCACTATGTAAGCTGAGGTGAGGTGGTCCAGCAGAGCCCAGGGATATTCCTATCACTGCCCATGAGTCACCATTCTTGGCTTTTTTAATGTTGGTTCTGGGGATTGAACCCAGGTCTTCATACTTTTCATGACAAGCACTCTTCCCACCAGCTCTTTACCCCAGTCCAAAGAATTGCCTTAAATTAAAAACACCTACCTACATCAGGGGAGTTTTTGCCTTAGGGTTGCCATAGAAAACACAAGAACCTTTTTGGTTTTTTGAGACAGGGTTTCTCTGTAGCTTTGTGCCTTTCCTGGCTTAAAGGCGTGTGCCACCACCACCGCCCCGGCTCCTTTTTTGTCTTTTGTAGTGCTCTAGACTGTTGAATTATTGATTTTAGTGTTTGCTTAAAGTGTAGAAACTAAGCCAGGTGTGGCAGCACACACCTTTAATCCCAGTGCCCGGGAGGCAGAGGCAGGCAGATTTCTGAGTTCAAGACCAGCCTGGTCTACAGAGCGAGTTCCAGGACAGCCAGGACTACACAGAGGAACCCTGGGGGCAGGGGTGTGGTGGTAGTGGTGGAAGCTATTGGTTTAAAAGGTTAACTACCTTTGATTTGTGAATGGAGAGATTGAGGCCTGAAAGGTGGTGGCGTAGACATTTGGATATATGCCAGTTGTACATGGCTGAGCTTGCCACCTTATTGTTCTCACTATCTAGAAGCCTTTCTTTAAAATGCCATTTTGGTTTTTGGGTTTTTGTTGTTGTTGTTGGGTTTTGTTTGTTTGTTTCCGGGACAGGGTTTTTCTGTGTAGCTTTGAAGCCTGTCCTGGAACTCACTCTGTGGACCAGGCTGGCCTCGAACTCACAGAGATCCGCCTGCCTCTGCCTCCCGAGTGCTAGGATTAAAGGCGAGCGCCGCTGCCGCCTCCACCACCACCACCACCACCACCACCACCACCCCACTCTAACATGCATTCACACATGGATGCTGATGGTCAGAGCCCAGAAGGTGTTGGATCCCCTGGAACTGGAGTTGGGTGATTATGAGACAACTGATGTGGGTGCTGGGAACTGAACTTGGGTCTTGAAAAAGCGGTGCATGCTCTTAACTGATGAGCCATCTCTCCAGCTCCTAGAAGCCTTTTAACTCACATTTTCTTTAGCATGTAATCACTATTGCTCTTCAGTTATTAGAGTAAACCTACAGGCATGAAATAACGCAACAATCAAAGAACTGTTTCGTAGATGAGTTGTTGGGTGCTCTGGGATATTGCCCCTTCTCTCTCCATTTATGCTTTTCCTTAGCTGGTATTTCACAGGCATGCGTCACCACACCCAGTTTAAAGCTTTTTTTTTTTTTTTTTTTTGGACAGGACAGAATTTCATGTAACTCAGGCTGTCCTAATAGAACTTCTGTATGGCCGATTCTGGCCCTAAACTCCAGATCCTTCTGCCTCTTTTCTCCTAGATATTTCTAGTACTTTCTAATGAGGTAAAATCCTAAAGCAAACATAGATAGAGGATTCTGATTTCTTTTAAATAAATACAGGTTTAAGAGGGTATTTTTCTCAGATTTTATATTCCAGAAACTTTAATAATTGATTTTCACAGTGTTAATGTGGATTAAAATTTTCTCTTATAAACATGTTCATTCATTTCCTTTGACCCGTTAAATTCTTCCCTTATGAACATGTTCATTCATTTCCTTTGACCGTCAGTTTAGAGAATCTGAAGTGGAAATAAAGAATGGACGTTTTGGTTACATGGCTGTGATCTAGTCCTGGTGCTGTACACACTGCTGCCATGCAATAGAGAGCCTGTGGTCTAGACACTTGTTTAAAAAAGGAAAACAAGGCAGCCAGCTGTCTTCCTTGCTGCTTTCTGCTGTTAGCCAGCAATGTGCACATTGTAGTCCTGATACATAGGAGCTCGTGGTAAGTGTTCAACAGTTAACTTCCTCTCTAACATCATAGAGAGAGAACTCAGGGTCTCTGGCTCTACTCCTCAACATTCAGCTTTCCTTTGCGCAGACACTTTGGAAGGTCAGTTGACATTTCTTGGCCTTATTTGCCAAGTATCTGCAAAAGGAAGAAGCTGAGTTTGAATTCTCAAGTCTTTCTTAAGTACTAATATATCTAGGAAGCAGATGGGGTGTGTTATACTAGGAGAAAGGCAGATCCCTTTATTAGTCAGGACAGCTAGCCAAAGACAAGAGGTTTGTGCTAATGGCCTGTTCTTGTGGTACTTGAAGTGTACTTTAGTAGATGGGTGTTTGCTGTAAGGAGATACGGGGTCTTGTCCTGTGGGTCAGGGAATAACGTGATGCAGCAATGACAGCATGCAGCTGGGGCAGACTTGCTGCTTTGTCTTTTTACTGTGTGGTGTTCTGCCAGTGTGTGTGTCTGTGCACTGACCAGGTATGTGCCTGGTCCCTTAGAAGCCAGGACAGTGTAGAATTCCCTGGAACTGGAATTACAGACATTTGTGGCTACTGGGAATTGAACCTGTGTCCTCTGGAAGAGCAGCCAGTGCTCTTGGCTGCTGAGTCACCTCTCCATCTCTACTTGGTCTTTTATTGCTTTGCTTCCCACTTGATCTTTCCTACAGAAAGATCTTTTCTTTTAATCTAAAAGGTTAAAGTCTTGGAGGTGCTGCATAAATTGGTAAAAAATAGAAGAAAATTTCTCAAGGAAGCTATGAGGGAAAAAGACATGATGTTCTAGCTGTAGAAAAAACTAGAGATGTTTGTATTTAAGAATTTGGTTTCAAAAGAATAATAATAAGCCGGGCTTTGGTGGCGCACGCCTTTAATCCCATCACTCGGGAGCCAGAGGCAGGCGGATCTCTGTGGTGGTATTGTGTTCCCCAAAATATTGTGTATGCTAATAAACTTATCTGGGGTCAGAGAACAGGACAGTCACAATATTAAACATAGAGGTTAGGCAGTGGTAGCATACGCCTTTAATCCTAGCATTCCAGAGACAGAAATCCCTCTGGATCTCTGAGTTCAAGGCCACATTGGAAAAGGCCAAACATGGTGATACACACCTTTAATCCCAGAAAGCCACACCTTTAATCCCAGGGAGTGGTGGTAGAAAGCGGAAAGGTATATAAAGCGTGAGGACCAGAAACTAGAGGCATTTGGCCTGAGCAGGCCTTTGGCCTGGAGAAGCATTTGCCCTGGAGAGGCATTTGGCCTGGTTAAGCATTCAGGCTTTTGAGCAGCAGTTCAGCTGAGGCCCATTCAGAGATGAGGACTCAGAGGCCTCCAGTCTGAGGAAACAAGATCAGCTGAGGATCCAGCGAGGTGAGATAGCTGTGGCTTGTTCTGTCTCTCTGACCTTCCAGTGTTCACCCCAATACCTGGCTCAGGTTTGATTTTATTAATAAGAACTTTTAAGATTCTGCTACAGATCTCTGCGAGTTTGAGGCCAGCCTGGTCTACAGAGTGAGTTCCAGGAAAGGCGCAAAGCTACACAGAGAAACCCTGTGTCGAAAAACCAAAATAAATAAATAAATTGGGGCTGGAGAGATAGCTCAGCAGTTAAAAGCACTTATTCTTGCATAAGACCCTCAGATCCAATTCCAGACACCCACATGGTCTCTCACAGATGCCCATAACTCCAGTTGCGGGGGATTTGAGACCTCTTCTGACCTCCACAGGCACACACGTGGTACACATATATGCAGGCAGAACACTCAAATGTAAAATAAATAGATCTTTTTAAAACAAATAAATTTGAGCTGGGCATGGTAACATGTATCCTTAATCCCAGCACTCTAGGCAGAGGCAGGCAGAACTCTGTGAATGAGGCCAACTAAGGATTCGTAGTGAGACTTTGTCTCAAGAAAAAAGAATTATTTTTTAATTGACTAGAGAAATGACTTAAATTTCATCTGTAATGGGGGTTTTAATTTTTTCTCCTTCCCTTCTTCCTACTGCTTTCCACTTCTTCCTTCTAGGTGTCCAATAAGAAAGAAGCGATTGACTGAAGCTGAATTCTCTGCAGTTGCTAACGAATGGGTTCTTGACACACACCAGGGGATAGACGGTCATGGGGTAAATGCGTGTCCTAGTGGCCTTCCTGTGCCCAGCATGCTAGATGCTGTCTGTGAAGAGATGGATCAGACAGCTGCAGAACCACAGTGTGAAGTTGCCCGCCGGAGGCTTCAGGAGATTGAGGACAGGTACTGAGAGTGTGTGTTGCAAGGCTTGCTGCTGCTCCTGTGTCTCAGCTCTCTCTTAAGCTGGTGGGAGAATCATTTGGTGATTCTAGAGAGGAGGGTGTGAAAAATACTTGAACTGGTAAAGCGAGCTCTTACAGCTCAGCTCAGCATTTTACTGACAACATCAGGGTCAGTTCTCCAGGACACATTCCAAAACGTTTCTGTTATGTGAATCACTGCATAGCTCTTTCCCCCAGGAGGAGAAAAGTGGCCTCCTGGTCACTGTGCTCTGAGGTATACCTTGCTTGGTCTCTTACGATGGCGCCTGTGACTTTACTCTCTGAGTCTGAAACTTTGTTCATTAAAATGAACAAATTTGACTAATTCTTTTTCTTTCTCTGCTTCTGCTTCATTATTTATTTAGGATAATTGACGAAGATGAAGAGGTTGAAAGTGACAGGAATGTTAGCCACCTCCCCAGTCTTGTCCTTTCTGACACCATGAAAACGGGTTTGAAGAGGGAATTTGATGAAGTCTTCACAAAGAAGATGATTGAGTCCATGTAAGTATGGTGCATAACATTTCTCCTTTGTGGGGGACCCGTCACCACTTTCCCCCAGGGCACTCTTGAGGAGTGAGGGATAAGAGATTTAGATAGAAATATAGAGAAAGAGACAGATAGAAACACAGGATAGCCTCGGGAGGGCCTGGATCCTTATCCACCAGCCCCTTCTGTCTCTTCTAAAGGGCTTTTTAAAGGAATGCCAAGGGATGGAATAAAAAAGACCTCCCCCTAGCTCAGCCAAGTGCAGATCCTTCCAAAAAAACACCCAGTAACCACACACGTGGTCCGTCCATCCCCTTATGCAGCCCTGCTGTGTAAAGCAAGCTCACTAGGAAACCTCTGTGGGCTCCCACACCACTTAACTGGTCCAATAGCTGGGAAAGGGTCTGTGTCAGAAGCCCATCTCTTAAATTCTTGAGGAATAGAAACCACATTTTGAAAACCTCTGGTTTGTTTTGTTTTGTTTTGTTTTGTTTTTTATTTAATTGTATGTGCATTGGTATGATGGTGTTAGATTCCCCTGAAACTGAGTTACAGTTGTCAGATGCCATGTGGGTGCTGGGAATTAGACCCAGGTCCCCTGAAAGAGCAGCCAGTGCTCTTAACTTCTGAGGCATCTCTCCAACCCCTTATCTTTTCCTTTTAGTTACTCAGACGTAGCATGGAGACCTACGAAAATGATGTGTTAAATGAGTAACAATTGGAGTAGTTATCCCAAAACCCACAAACCATAGCACAGCCTTTTGGGGCCATTTTAGAGCATTTAGCTCGTTTTGTTTTGGGGAGTGGGATGTTACTGTGCTGTAACATCCTAGGTTAGGTTCAAATTCACAGTCTTCCTGCCTCAACTTCTTTTGCTCTTGAGTTAAAGCATAATTTAAGATAGGCATTGTGGCCTACACAGGGAGCCCCAGCAGCAATCAGGAGGCAGAGGTATTATTAGTTTTTAGCCTATCTGATCTCCAAGTGAATCCCAGGCCAGCCAAGGCTACATGGTGAGATTTTTGTCTCAATAAAAGGAAAAAAGAAAGACTGACAAAACGTAACACAGTTTTAAGATGAATGTGATAGTGTCAAGCCAGACTAAGCTATGTACTGAGACTGTATCAAAAACAAAGAATAGGACCAGGGAAGTGACTCATGCTGGAGTAAAGCCCTGGGTTCCATCCCCAGCACCCACCACAAGAAGGAAAACCGGAAAATAAGCCCGTAGTTCAATGAGCTCGGCTAATTGCTTTGTTATATTGTCGGAGTAGAAACACAGAAGCAGTAGGTGAGAAAACAGGCCCAGTAGTGACTAAGGGGAGAGGTTCAGGGAGGAAACAGGACAGCAAAAAGGGCTCTGGGACCCAGACCTCAATAGTGCTGGGCAGAGGCAGAGTGGGATCAGTTCAGCTACTGCTTGGGAGATCCAGAAAGCTTTCAGTCAGGCCCTAGCTTAAGTTTATCATTAACTACTCAGCCCTGAGGGTGTGTAAATAGTGTAGCCACTATGTATGCAGGTCACATTGCCCTCCTGCTCAAAATAGTGTCTGCTGCTCTTAGTAGCTTGCCAGAACTGGGCCTTTGAGAATATTCTTCACTGTAATTTTTTTTTTTTCTTATTTACTTCTGGGTCCCAGAAGATTTCCCTATACCAAGGGTAAGGAACTTTTTTTCTACTTTGGAGATGAAATGGATTCTCATGTAGCCCAGGCTAGCCTAGAATTTCTGGCCCTCCTGCCTGCACC
This sequence comes from Peromyscus nudipes, assembly GCA_902168325.1. NCBI lineage: Eukaryota > Metazoa > Chordata > Mammalia > Rodentia > Cricetidae > Peromyscus > Peromyscus nudipes. The sequence continues at coordinate 7,511 of CABHPH010127154.1, forward strand.
ACCCAAGTGCTGGGATTGCAGGCACTATCCCAGCTGTGGTTGGGAAAATACATGATTATGCATATCTACTGTAATTGTTTAACTGCAAAGCATTCTACTTCATAACTATATGAAACATAAGGCATCAGAAATTAATGTGCTGGTCCAGGATTTCATTTTAAATAATTTAATATACAACAGTCACCCACAGGGCTAGGGAAATAGTGTAGTACTACAACTGCTCAGCTTATATGAGGCTCAGTACCACAAATCAAAACAAAAAAACTAGTCATCCAAATCTGCTCATTAAAAACATGTCTGTGTGTATGCATCATTATAGCAAGTGATGTAACTCAGTGGTCCTCAGTATATATGCGGCCTTAGTTCCGGCACCCCTACTTCAAATTGTAGCTTTAAATTAAATCTGGGGACCTAGTTGTTTCCTTCCTTCCTTTTTTGTTGTTTGAGACAAGGTCTCTGTATATAGCCCTGACTATCTTAGAACTCGATATGCAGACGTGGCTAGCCTTGAACTCACAGAAGTCTGCCTGCCTCTATCACCTGAGTCCTGGAATTAAAGGCATGCACCATTACTCCTGGCTCAAGGGCCCTGGTTTTCACCTGGATGTTTATAGTGCTGCTGTTCATGGTTTAACATGTAAATAGGGCTGGTGAGATCACTAAGAAGTGGAGCACTTACATGTGTGTGAATCCTGACTTCAATCTCCAGCACATCTGAGAAAAAGAATTATGTGTGAAACTGTGAAACTCTGTATTTGAGGACCTGGGAATAATGCTCAACGTTGGAGGACATACTGCTCTTGCAGAGGACTAGAGTTTGATGCCTGACACCTACATCAGGTAGCTCATGCTGCCTGTAATTTCAGCTCCGGGGGAATTTAAACTTCTCTGGCACCCACTGAACACATTTTCACATCCCCATACAGACACAGACACATGTGCACATCAATTTTTTTTTTAAGTCCAGATTGAATTCTAAATATCTCTAGCTCTTTTTTTGGTTTTTCGAGACATGGTTTCTCTGTGTAGCTTTGCACCTTTCCTGGAACTCGCTTTGGAGACAAGGCTGGCCTCGAACTCACAGAGATCCGCCGCCTGCCTCTTTGCCTCCCGAGTGCTGGGATTAAAGGCGCCACCACTGCCCGGTTCTAGCTCTCTTTTAAAACAAAATAGAGAGAGCTTCATGAATTTGTACAGTGGCCATGCTAATCTATATATATCATTCCAAGTTTAGTGTATCTGCTGCTGAAGTGAACATTTATTTTTTAATTAAAAGATTAAAATTTATATAATGAGAACTGATGAGAGACATCAAGATCAAAATAACAGTGAAATTGTGGCAGTAATTAAATGGGTAGAGATATAAGAGAACAGCAGACTGGTGCTGTGAGGACCATTAGCTCTTATTTGGAAGGTCTTGAGTAGTGAACAGGGATTTATTGACAGATTTGCATGTCCTAAAGGTTTTTTGTTTTTGTTTTTATTGAAAATCTGTATTTCACATCCCAGGAGCCGTCCTTCTATGGAGCTTGTGCTCTGGAAACCTCTCCCTGAACTCCTTCCTGAGAAGCCAAAGCCATCATCTAACCCTAAGAACTACACAGGAGAGAGCCAAAGGAAGTGTGCAGCTGCCAGCACTGCCTTTCCACAGAGAACTGAACTGTTGCTGGAACCCCAGCACACAGACACGCCACTTTACCATAGTCTGGAGACCGCTGCTAACACAGAGGAAGAGATGGAGCTCTAGAGACCAGTTTCTGCTCCAACTTGGCAAGTTCTAGAAGGCTCCTGTGTTCAGTAATAGCCTGCCTGTTTAGTATAGGGACCTGAAAGTTTTATGAAACGGGTGTAATATCTCCACCTGTGATTTGGGGTGGGAATGTCATTGTGGGTAGCCATTTATTGAATTCAACTTTTTGCCAAGGAAGCTTATCTCAAGGGAAATGCAGTTTTCTAGCAGGCTTATCCAAGAAATGTTACAGTCTCTTTAAAGACAACCATAGACACTGGATGTGTTATGGTGACCATCTGTCACACTGCTGAAGCCATTCATTCTTAAGATGATTATAAAGAGGAATGCTCCTAATTGCCACTGCACCCTGACAGCTGAGTCCTGTATCGAGCTTGTAGTGGTAACTGTGCTTGGGGAGCAGTAGTTCAGTCTCTTGCGAAGGAACTGAACAGGCAAGGAAACTAGTGTTGGCCATTGGTGTAGCCATTATTCCTCAAGCAGTAGCCCTGGTCTCCCTTAATGACTGATGAGCTCAGTTGGTCAGTAATGTTTACCCCTCAATTAACTAAGTAATTGATTAAAAGTGTGAGGGAACCGTTCTGTAAACTGCCTGTGAGAGAAGTGTCTTCATGAATCCTGAGTACATGCAGTGTCAGCTAAACCCAGCGTTGATAGCTTCTAGAGTTTAAAAAGGGAAGGTTGTATGTGTATTAGCAAGTTGTTTTTTTAATGTTGGTTTTGAAAACAATGAATTAGCTGAGAATAAATGGGCAAGCATCTTAAGGAGAGTTACTGAAATAGCTCATTGTCCGGTGCTTAAGCTATTGTACAATAAGCCTAAAAGTTAATGGAAGATGGCCTCCTGCCAACAGGATATCTTTAATCTTTGAGTACCCGAACCAGGCTCAAGGTGTTCTTTGGGAATAACCAGGGTTAAAGTTTTTAATTTCTCAGGAAGAGCTCTTCAGCATGGCAGGTCGTGTAATTGAAGGCTTGGCAATCCTTCAGCGCTGTAGAGCAATCTGTATAAGATAGGGGTGAGTGTGCTGGCCCTTTTCGACAGCAGAACACCTCAGTTCAGTTTTCATTGTCTGGGTTTCTTCTCCCTTTGTAGGGGAAAAAAGAAAAGGTTTATGCCAAGTAGAGGTGAATTTGTAGAAACTAGCTTCCAGGCATTTTTGCAACCCATGCTGAAATCCCTCCTGTGGATGGCATAGGAGTCACAAGTCTGTTCAGTGGACTGTCTCTTCTCTCGCCTATTGTTCTTGCTCTCTCTATTTCTGTCTGGATGTCAGGAAAAGGTTTAATGTTTAATATTTAAACAAAATATTTATGTCTACACAATAAAATTACTCAAGCTTCAAACCAGTGTTGAAACCAGTTGGAAACCAGCTAATTGTTTCTTCATCTCAGACTCAGAGGTGAATGAAATCTGTCTTCTGTTGAAATGTGCAAGGTTTGACTCATGTCATTTGAAAACTCCTGCCTTGTTTAATGGGACCAACTTGCAAAGTTTATAGCCTTAAAGAAATCTCTCTGCTAAGAAGTTTAGTACAATTTAGAAGCATGCAGGGACTGCACAGAGTTTGGAGTTAGCTAGCCAGTGTGAGTGGGAAGGAAGTGGCAGCTTTCCAAAGGGCACACAACACCAGGACTGCCTCTTCTCGAAGGCCCGAAACGGCTTTGATGCATTTGGTAAGCACTGGAGAATAGAGGTGGCTTTAAACGACGATGCAAACAGACTTTGCAGGAGTCCTTATCTGACATGATCCTTATTTCTGCAGGAAAGTTGATGTTCATGCTCCTTTTTGGACTTTATCTTCTTGCACATGTTTGTACAAAACTCTTCATCCTTGTGGTGCTGACTCATCTCACTGTCTCCACAGCCCCGATGCCTCTGCGTCCCAGTTTCTTTTCTAGCATAAGGCTTTTGCTTTGCCTTAAGGTTTTCCTAAGAAATTTAACAGGTCTTTTCTTCTCATAGTTTTTGAAGCATGGATCAAACATTGGCTCAGTATGCTAATGTGTTAAAGTCAGCAATTATCTAAAGCAGGTGAGCTTCAGTGAACAAATGTGTGTTTCTCTGAGTTTGAGTTGGGTGGGGGGTTGTTTTGTTTCTTTTTGGGTTCTTGGGTTTGGGGGTTGGTTTGTTGTTGTTTTTAATATGAAGAAATAATATGAGAATCCAGTTCTCCTAATTTAAATCAGTTAAAAACTCATTCTTGAAAAGATAAAAATGTAAAATTTAAGAACAAGTAGGACAGGACTTCAAATAACCACAGGGGAACATTAACTAGCAGGTTCATTTGCTGCTCTGCATCTGGACCTTGACTTTAATAGTGACAAGAATGGTACAGTACTAAGAATGTTCTGGATGATGCTGTCAATTTTGCTTTAAGAATGAGAATCTGGTTTTTCTGTATTTTGTTATTTTCAATAAAACACAAGTGTTTTGAACTTTCTAAAGTATCTGTAATTCTGTACATATGGAAAGATTTTTTTTCTTGCTTTCCTTTAAATTTTAATTAAGGCAGCATGCCTAAACTTATATTTGTCCTGAAATTTGATACTATTGGGTTAAAAATGAGCTGTTTCTAGAATAGGCAGGCTGTTTTACCTTCCTAAATGTGCCAGCAGCCCTCTTCTGCCTGAGCAGGTCACTGCTGGGCACCATCTGATGCTGACCCTCATGACTGATCCTTCAGTGTTCATATGTGTGGAGTTTGAGGGCTTGGAATCTAGAGACAGAGACTAGGCAAAGTCTGTGATGTTGGTGCGTAGTGTTCCTCTGCTAAGAGCTGACAGGTCACTGGGTGGCAGTATTGCCTGCATATTTACAGTTCTTTGATAACCAGATCTCTGACTGGTGAGGAGGAAGTTTTATCTTTGGGTTGCAGTTGCAGAAAACAAGATGCTGTTTTATTTTAACCAAATTTTGAAAACCATGGTAAAAGTTATCCAACATAACAGGTGGGAAACTAAGATTAGAATAGATAGTGACAGTTCAATATCTAACCGGCTCATTGACCCAGGGTTTGAGTACAAGATGAATAGATACTCAAGGAAATGTAGGTTTGTGTGTGTTGGTTTGGTTCTGTTAGTCCCCTAGTTCTTAGACTAGCAGTGGCATTTTAGAGTGGCATTTTGAACAGTGCTGAAACTCAGACTTTCTGCAAGACACTGCTGTTGACTTTTCTGTACTGGTTTGGTGGGTAATCCACTCATCCTACTTCATGAGTGATAAAGTCAAGAGGGTTGCTAGGAGGGAGAGTCGTTTTCTTCTGTGGTGTGGCCACTGGTAAGTTGCCCACCACCCACCCATACTCAGAGAAGCAACCTAATTAAACTCTGGGACACAGGCATACAAGATAGAAGGGAGGTTATGGGAAAGAGAGGGTTCGTTGGGAGGGAGAAAGATAATGGGGTGAATATGATTAAAACATAAATAGGAGGTTGTCAGAGAATAAAAATTGAAGTCAGAAGAGTGAAACGTGAGGTGATGCAGTCCTGTATAATCCCAGCATTTGAGGAGGCGGATGAAGGAAGATCCCAAGCTCAGAATCATTGTCTGCTCCATATTGAGTTTGAGCTCAGCCCGGGCTGCATGAGACCCTATCTCAAACAGGGTCTGGGGGTGGTAGGTCAGTCAGTAAAGTGCTTGGCTTGCAAGCAGGATGAGAGTTCAGATCCCTACCACTCATTTTAAAGGGGTGGGGAGTGCATATCTGTCATCCCAGCACTTGGGACGGCAGAGACAGGAGGATCCCTGAGATGGCTGGCCAACTAGTCTGAATTTGTGAGCCTCAGGTTCATTGAGAGCTTGTCTCCAAAAATAAGGTAGCTATTGATTGCGCCAGATCTGCTGACCCATGAGAATGCACACTTACACATGGACATGTGTACAAAAATATATCTCTAAAGTCACAAGAGTAGAGACAGTTTCTCAAGTTCCTAGACAACAAAAATTGAACTGATATTTTGAAGTGCTCCTGGAGTAGGCCACGTGTCTGTTCAGTTCCATATCATCTACTAGAAAAGCAAGGAGGCAGATGCATAGCTGTTTTGTGAGTCCCAGAGGTTTTGCCTGTAGCTATTACTTCACCTTTGGTCTGAATTTTGGAATAACATTACATTTAATAGATTATTTGGTTTCATAGAAAAAGTTAATTTTTGGATCTAGCCAGTTTGGTGTTTCAATATGAAAATGCCCTTGAAAACCAGGTGTTTTCCCAAAACCGATGGCATTTTTGGCCATCTGTGCAGGAAATGAAACCCTGAAATCTTTGCTCTGTTCTGTCCTGTTGGCACAGCAGCAACTTACTTCTTCGATGTGATGCTATTAAATGTGAATGACTGAGTCTTAACCTACAAATACTTGTGCTCTTGTGGATGGAGGCACACATGTCTGCCTGTATAAACCTTAGATTCTTGGCCCTTAAATATTCCAGAGTGAAGAAGGTGAGATAGTTTTCAGTCACAGGGCGGTGGTCCTTAGGTTCACAACACTCTGGTACTCAGCCTAAGTGAGCTTGGGTTGCTGAGCACTGGATTGGGCTGTGACAGATCCTATCCAGACTTGCCCTCAAGTGTGCATGTGGAAAGCCCTCCTGTCATAGCAGTCAACACACGACCTTGTATTTGTCCACAGCTGTAGCCTGCTTGACCCTGCTGACTGGACTCAGAATCCTTCCTTCTATCTGTAGGTTTACTTTGATCACCCCAAAGAACCTTAATAGGGAAGATATATTTAAATGCTAAATGGAGGTGAAATGAGTTCATCTGCTTATATGGATGAAATGAAGTTCTTTGCCATCTTTTAAGATTCCCCAGGACAGAATGCACACACCATAAAGGATGATGTCATTGTCTCTGGAGTTTGGTAGCTGATTTATATTCACCCTTAGGCCTTTTCTTCCTAATTAGATTTGCTCATTTGTTTTGGTTCTAGAGATGGAACCAAGGCCTCATGCGTGCTAGACAAGCACTGTACTGAGCTATACCCCCAGCCCAATCTTGTGAAATAAGCCCCTATACGGAGATTCCATGAGGAATTAAAACCTTTCAAAGTGTATCAAGAGATAAAACTGAACTTCCTAGTGCATAGGATGACACCTGTCAGATGTGAGGTACATATAACTCAAGTCTTGTTCAGTCTTTAGAGTCCATCTTTCCAAGTTGTAATTGATTATCTGTCCCCCTGGGTTACTCGGGTGAAAAGTGTCAAGAGTTGAAATCAAGGAGTATGCCCTGATCGTGGCAAATCTGGATATTTCATGGTAAAACAGTAGTTAAGGAGGTTGGGCTGTATCTCAATGGTGTAACACTTGCCTAGCATGCAGAGATCTTAGGTTTAGTAACCCAGTACTGCCCACCCACCACCAAAAAAACCCGGTGGATAGGGTTCTACCTCTGCCACTTCTGACACTTGTGATACTGGTCAAGTGTCCTGAAGAAACTGAAAGTAAGACTGAGGCATTTATGACAGTCAGGAGTGGAAGCAGTAATCCAAATGGAAAAGCTTTGGGTGACTTTACAAAGTGCCACACTCACTCAGGTGGATAAATGACTCTCCCCTAGCAAACAATGGAGAGAAAATACAACAACCCTAGAAATCACAGAACAAGGATGCTGCATTGCTTTTTTAATTGCATGGGTAGTTTTAAATAAATGGAGAAAGCACCTTCCAGAAGCTACACTAGCAAGAAGATTCCATCAAGCATTTACATAGTAAATTTCTATAATTTTAACAAAGATTCTTGATCTTCACTTGAACTGTACATAAGGAAAAACAAGCCCCTCAGGTTGTTGTTTGCTTATAGAAGTAAACTAAAAAACCTGGGAAGCCAAGAGCGGGGAGGAGAAATGATCAAAGGCCATTCATAAACCCCAAGTCCACTTTCGGACATGTCAAGAGGCAGGTGTGGAGGTGCACACCCGCAAGCCCACAGCACTTGGGAGGTGGAGGCAGGAGGGTCAGGAGTTCCAGCCTAGCCTCAGCTACATAGTTTGAAGCCAGCCTGGGGATAACTGTCAAATGACCCTCTCCTGTATTGTGGGGCAAACTACCACCTTTAAGATCTCTCAAAAGCTGTAGTTCAGAATTACGATATTTTTGAATACCTTAGACGGCTGGGTGTCAAAAGACAATACTTGGAAGTCATCTATGAAGTTGAAAAGAATACTTTAGAGGAACTCTTTCTCTGCTATCCTCTAAGGCAGTGTAATGGTCAAGGAAAGGGGCCCAGTGCTAGGTGGCTCTTTAGACACTAATCAGCTGGGGAAAGAGTTCATTGGCAAAAGTGTCCTCCCAAGAATGGTCTGTACCAAGTGGAGAAGACATGTCACTGAAGGGAGAAGGGGAGCCTTCATATCCACAGTCACTATAAGCATCCAGCAGGCAGGAAGATGGTTTCAGACAGTGGCTGGATGAAAGCAGGTTTGAGATGCCCAGCTCTGGAATGAAGTCTTCTTCCAAAGGTTCTTTCTTCACTGAGACAATGAATTCAGGGTGATCCTCCTCTGGAGAGCTGAGAGGTGCTTCCTCAATTTTCACTACCACATTAGTTTGGCTCTCTGTCTCAGAGGGGATCTCTAAGACTAGAGGCTTGGTGTATACATGGTCAAAACGAATGAGTTCATTAATGGCTTCCAGCTTGGCTGATGAGGTCCCCACTGACAGAGAAAGGGAGGCTGGTAAGGAACTAGGTCCTTCTGGGTAGACCTCTGGGAGTTCCTCCAGATTGGCAGATTCTGGGGATGGACATTTGAAAAACATGACAGGGTCCAACTTGTCCAGAATGCCCAAAAGGATATCAGACTGCAAAAGGTAAAACAAGAGAGTTCACTGTTAGAATGAATTGACAGTCTACCAGGAACTCTTAGTACTGAGTTCCAAAATGTCAGTTAGGCCTTATGCTCTCAGATCACAGGACCCACCCACCAGAACAGCTTCTCCCCACTTCATGGAGATTAGGAAGTGACTGATGCTCACCCCAACCCTACCAACACTAACTTCTCCATTTGCCTGGGTAGGCATGTCACACATCATACAGCTACTACACAATGAGTCATTCTCATATAGCACTTGAGCAAGACAGAATGAGCTCTACCTCAGAGTCTGAAGAGTCAACAGCGTCGGAATCCATGGGAAGATGTTCTGGGGAGGTGACAGCTGGGCCTGCACCTGCTGCAGAGGTGCACGTAGTCTGAGTGCTGCGGACTCAGCAGACCCGGCCACCGGCCTTACTCCATTTCCCTGGGAGGAAAGGCCAAAGTGAGGAAGCAGCCAAAAGTCCCCAGGGAAGTGCACACCAGGCAACTGAAGTCTCTGCTCTTCAGAACCCGAGAAAGGAGCTGGGAGGTGGCTCAGCATAAGCCTGCTTGCCATGGAGCGTGACGGCCTGAGTTCAGCACCAGTGTAAAAGTGGAGCAGGACAATTGTGCCTGAACCCCAACACTGAGGGAGGCAGAGACGAGAGGATCAGCAGGGTTTGCTGGCCACCAGCCTGGCTCCAGATTCAGTGAGATACTCTGCTTCAAAGGAATAAGGTGAAGAGTGACAGGGCGAGCTATCCAACATTTGCACAGATGTACACAAACCCACACTCGTGCACAGACACCATGCCTATAATATGACTACACCAAATAAAGTAACATATGCCAGTAATCTCAGGAAGGGGAGACAAGATTATTGGCTACATGCCAAGTCTAAGGCCAACCTGGGCTACACAAGACTATCTCCAAAAAGAAAAAGTCAGGAAACAAGCCGCTTGTAGTGACTCATGCCTATAATCCCAGCACTTGGGAGGCTAAGAGACAGGAGTTCAAGGCCAACCTGGGTTACATACAGGGACTTTATCTCAATAAAACAAGACCAAAACCCCACCAATCTGACTAGCCCTTGCAGTCTCGTTCTATTTGGTGCTTGCATGGTACAGCTTGCTGGGTGTTGGTGGTTGTTAGCACTTGTTCTGAGAGCCCTGTATTTTTGTTAGCACTTGTATTTTTAGGGCCTAGTAGCACTTCATTACACACTCGAAAAATGAGTGTCACTGAACAAAGAACGTGCTGCCTGATGGGAATGTGGAGAAATTTAAGGGAAACTTTCAGAACTGATCAGCTAGGCATGGTGGCACATGCCTGGAGTTCCACTACTTTGGAGGTGGATGCAGGAGAAGTGAGCAGGTTCAAGACCAGCCAAAATCAAGAGCTTAAGACCCCGTCTCAAAAAGGCAAGTACAATCCACTCATGTCACAGCCAGTTCTCACAAGAGTTACCTTGGACTCTGTCTCTGGAGCCTCTTCAGTAGCTAGGACATCCATTCCCAAGCGAGTTCGTAACTCCTGGTTCTCAATCACAAGGCCATGAGTTTTCTCTCGTAAAAGCTGGTTTTCTAACAGAAGCTTTTGGTTCTATAAGGAAATCCAGAAGAGGCTATTAAAATGTGATTTGCTACAGTTGGTGTCCTCGTTGAACTGGGAAACTCTACGCTTATGCAGTTGTTCTAATTACTGTACCACTGGTGGCTGATGGTATGGATCAATTGGTGAGTGCTTGCCCTACCCCACATGAAGCCCTGGGTTCAACCTCCAGCTCTGCATAAAACTAGCATGGGTGGTTCGTGCCTGCAATCCCAGCACTTGGGAGATATCAGCAGGAGGAACAGAAATTCCGGGACATCCTTGGCTACACAGCAAGTTAGAGCCCAGCCTGGGACACATGAAATGGTCTCCAAAAAAAAGCCACTGATCCCTCAGCAGGTAGAGGCCAGAAGAGCTGTTGTTCAAGGCCAGTCTCTGAAGGAAACAGAAGTGTTATCAATGGTGTCAGAAACAACATAATTCCTACAACTACTACTTCCAGGTTTCAGGGGGAAAAAAAGTGACTTGCAGCCTTAATTCATATATGTGTTAATACACTATTTTAAAAAGAAGTATGACAAGGCGGTCCATGCCTGTAATATCAGCATGCTGAGACACAGGGCTTGCCATGATTTACAGGCCAGCCTGAGACCCTATCTCAAAATAATCTTTTTTTTTTCTTTTTTTAAATAAAAAGCTGGGGCGGTGGTGGCGCACACCTTTAATCCCAGTACTTGTGAGGCAGAGCCAGGC
>CABHPH010127155.1:0-13191 GCA_902168325.1 Peromyscus nudipes
TCTTCTTCAGACAGGTTTGGTGTGGGCCAGGCCCTCATGCTTCCCTGGGATGGTGTGTTAGATGCTGGCCGGGACCTGGGGCCACAGAGATCAATAAAAGAAAAGAAAACCCAGGGCTTGCCCTTGCGGGAGATGGACACCCAAACAAACAGCCAAGGCACACAATGTTAAAGTGCACTGACTAACATTTTAGATTTTGTGACAGCACAAAGTTGGAGAAAGAGGGGAGGGATTCTGAGCGAGAGGTTGGCTCTGAGGTGGCCCCAGGTTGGATGTCTGTTTGTGAATGTTCTTGCTACACTTGCTCACTTGTCCCCAAAGCTGACAACAAATGAGTGTTCTCTTTAAAACGAGCCAAGGAGAGGCCCATTCTAGAGGCTGCCTGGGAAGGAGACCCAGGTTGTAAGGCATTAGGAAGCAAGAGTGGGTCAAATGTTCTAGAAAGCCGTGCGGCTTAGTTGGCAGAGTGCAGCCTACATGGCTGAAGCCCTGGGTTTGAGCCATAAATGGCATGGTGGTTCACACCTGTTAATTTCAGCACTCAGGAGGTAAAGGCAAGAGGATCTAGAGAAGAGTTCAAGGCCATCCTCAGCTACATAGCTAGAGGCTAGCCTAAGCTACATGAGACCCTGTCTAAAACAGAAAACAACAGACAAGGGTCAGGGAGATGGGCATGGGTAAAGCGCATTCCATGCAAACCTGAGGACTGAATTTTGGATCCCCAGCACCCACTGAAATCCTGGTGGGCATGATCACAGGGCTCAGGATATGGAGGATTAGGGCAAACTGACTAGCTAGCCTAGCCGACTCAGCCAGCTCTGGGTTCAACTGAGGGATCCTGATTCAGTGTAAAAGGTGGAGAGCAATTGAGAAAGACACCCAATGTCAGCCTCCCATCTCACCACACACACACACACACACACACACACACACACACACACACGTATGTATGTACGAGCTCCTACATACTCATACACACACACAGACACACATAGACACACACAGAAACATCAACACACACTAACTAAAATAAAGAAAATAAAAACTAGAGATCATGAAGCTTGCTCCTCTAAGTCCTGATGGGTGTGGGTTGGTACAGCGGAGGCAGGCCTCCAGCAGGAGATGGTAAAGACAGGGCGGTGGTGAGGAGACTTACACACCCAGTATCAAGGTCAGCTTTGCTTACCTTTGCACCACACCCAAAACAGCCGCACTTCTTCACCTGTGGTGGGCGTGCGCACGTGCGTGCGTGCGTGCGTGCGTGCGTGCGTGCGTGCGAAGTGTGGCCCTGCCTGGATCCTTTCCCCAGTATGGGGAGTGAGGCTCTCACACTTTTCCCAGCCACAATTACCCCAGCGGGATTCCATGTCTACCCCCAACCTCCCACCCCCCCTCTGTCCCCTCAAAGAAGCCTGGAACAGGCCTGGCTAGATGAGGTAGCCCCTTCACACCTGCCCTCACTCTTGGCTGAAACCTGTGTGGTCTGTGGAGCTCTGGGCTTGCCCAGGACTGGCCTGGAAGGGGATGGAGCACGGTGCTGCAGCTGCTGGAGGTGCTGCCCCGTCTCCATCTGCTCACAGTAGCCCAGCATCCTTCAGGGGTGCCCACTCCTTAGGCCTCGTGAACAGGTGTGCCTCAGCGCCAGCGGGCTGCCAGTGTCACATGTGTGCCAGTGTCACAGTGCCAATAGTTAATTTTAGCATGAGGCCACTTCTCTTTGGGCAGGCGAGTGCAAGAGGGTGATGGGAGGCAGCTGCCCTCCAGGTTCATCCTGAGGCAGGACTCAAGGGCAGGGGGGTTGGCAGGGCACTGGCCTTGGTCTCACATGCGGTGGCCATACCACGTGCAAAGCATTTTACGGCCATCCTCTTTTATTTTTTTCCCCTTTCTTCCTCTTTCCCATCCTCTTTTTGTTCCTTTCCTTCCTTCCTCCTTCCTCTTCAAAACTTTTTGATTTTATCTTTAATTATGTTTATGTGTTTGGGTGTACGAGTAGGTATGCGCACATGAATGCAGGTGCCTGCAGAGGCCAGAGGTATTGATCAGATAACCTGGAGCAGAGCTTACACCCTGTGTGAGCAGTCCAACAGGAATTCTGGAGCCAAGCTCAGGTCCCCTGGAAGAACGTCTACACACTCTTAACTGCTGAGCCAGCTCTCCAGTCTACCTTTTCCTCCCTCCCTCCCTCCTTCCCTCCCTCCCTTCCCCCTCTTTCTTTCTCTTTTTACTAGGTGGAGTGGAATTGTGGGGTGAGACAGGATCTCACTATGCACCCTTGGCTGACCTGGAACTCTTAGAGATCTGCTTGCCTCTGCCTCCCAAGTGCTGAGATTAAAGGTGTGTGCCACCACACCTGGCTCCCATCCTTTTTCTTATAAAATGTGTTTATGGGAGGCGGGAAGATGTCTCGTTGGTTAATAGCTCTTGCTGCTTTTGTAAAGGACCCAGGTTTGGTTACCAGCTCCCACTTGGCTGCTCATAACCACTGGGCACCAGGCACACACACGGTGCCTATATATACTTGCAGACAAAACATGATACTTGTAAATTAAAAATAAATAAGTTTTTTAAAAAGTGTACATTCATTTGGACTTCTGCTTTTTAGAGTGTCCTTGCAAGTTTTAGCACAAAGACAGTATCTTAAATGACTTGGGACTTTCAGTTCCTTTTAGAATAAGTTAGGTCACTGGTTTATTTTCACACTTTGAAGATGGTGTCGATTGCAGGGGCCGCGGATGTAGCCCACTGGTAGAGTGCTTGGCTAGCTTACATGGAACTCTGGGTTCAATCTCCAGCACCTCATAAACTGAGCATGGTGGTACACACCTATAATCTGAGAACTCGGAGGGTAGAGGCAAAAGAATTAGAACCTTGAGGTCATCCTTGGCTACATAGCAAATTCAAGACCGGTAGGGGGCTGGAGAAATGGCGCAACAATTAAAAGCATTTGCTGCTCTTCCACGGGACCCAAGTTCATTTCCCAGAACCCACACTGGTCGTCTCACATCTACCTGTCACTCTAGCTCCCGGGGATCTGGTGTCCTCTTCTATGGGGAACTATGTCTCTCTTTCTCTCTCTGTCTCCGTCTCTCTCTCTCATACACACAGATAGTGTCAACTTCAAGGAGAATGCTGGCTACGAAGATGTTTAATTTCTTTGGAGGAGCAAGAAGAAGATGCATGATTCTCGGCCTTGGCTTTGCGTTCCCATCGCATAGAGTGAGGTCCTGCTTGTTATAAGTTGTCCCTGAGTTTTCCCCACTGGTCACCTAACATGTTCAGGGGCTCTGTTCTAGTCAGTAGGAACATTCTAGTGAAGCAGGGCCATCTGAAACACACATGGGAATGGGAATCTCCGGGATAAGACCTTGCTGTGAAGTTCTGTCCTCCAGACACAAGACTGACATCACCACTGTGCAATCAGATGCTTGCCTGTGGAGCACCCCCCACCCCATGCCAAACAAGGTAGGGCCTATCAATATTTCCTCATGGAAGGAGTCCAGGGAGTCATCAGATCCCATCTGAGACTGCTGCCACTCACATCCTCTTGAACCCCCCTCCCCAACTACACATGGGGGTGCTAGAGTATAGAGGAGATGGGACGGTAACTGAAGGGGGTTCCACCCAAGCAGCTCTCCAGAGGCTGTCCCCCTCCCTGTGCTAGGGGGAGGGGAGGCTTTTGGAGATGTGGCTGCTTTTGGAGTCATCCATGCTCCTGTAATTAAGCACAATTAACTCATTGTCTCCAAGCTGGAATTTTATTCTTTATTACATTTATTTGCTTGTATGTGTATGTATGTGTGTGCTTGCACACATGTGCGTGTGTATATGTGTGTAGGAGGAGGGCACACATGCCATGGTACCCCGGCAGGGGTCAAAGGACAACTTGCAGGACTCAGTTCTAGTCTTCCACTCTGTGGGTCCTGGGGGTTGAACTCAGGTCATCAGACTAGGCAGCGAGTGCCTTTACCCACGGAGCCATCTCACTGGCCCGGGGACATCTGTTCGGTCTCCCACCGAAGCCCTATTTGGGGTGAACAGGCGTGAGTTCATGCCTCCTCAAGAAAAGTTATACAACAGAACTCTTTAAAACAGCCTTTCCACAGCACTCCCTCAGTCCCTGCCATGGGCTCACAGATGACCTCTCGCAGAATCCCTCTAGGCCCTGTGCACCAGCGCGGGTTTTCTAGAACTGGGCGGGATGACTCCCGAGTCCATTACTGTGCTACATTTTCTTGTCAATCACCTTGCCACCTGTCACCTCATTTTTTTTTTAACAACAATGAATCTTATTGTCATAGGTCTTCTTTCTCACGAACCAAAACATAAGTTTCGGCTCTGACTGATTAAGCACCATGCCTGACATCGGGCAGATGAGAGGGTGGGGCGCCCAGAATCCCCGGACCTCGCTTTTGTCATTGGCTTCTTGGGTATGGGAACTTTCTGGGTACTTTTGATTTCACAGGAACAGTTTGATTTTTAATTTTTTTATTTCTCCCTCTATAACTAAGATCAATTTCAAATGACTCCAGGGCACGAAGGAGAGAGCCCCATGGATTGAGAATTGTAGAGAGATGATGATAAGTATCTTTTCAAAAATACGTATTTATTTTTAAGATGGAGTCTCTTGTAGCACAGGCTGGTCTTGAACCAGCTATGTAGCCAAGGATGACCTTGAAGTTCTGATTCTCCTGCTTCCACCTCCCAAGTGCTGCCTAGTTTCATGCTTTACTCGGGATCAGAAACTAGGGATTGATGCATGCTGAGCAGAACTCTACCAATGAGCTCTATCTCCAGCCGAGGAAAGGCCTATTTAAATGCATTCCCTCAGTAACTATTTGCCAGTGCCCCCAATGTACCCTCAGCAAGGACAAACCCATCACCAGAGTGAGCTTGATATACTCATACCTGTCTGTAACCCCTAAAGACTGGCCCTGGTGGTCACATGTCTAAAGAAGACAAGCCATTCCTGAGCTCCGCCAGACCACCTCACTTGCCCTTGAGCCCCTGCTGGCTGGCAGGGTTGACAGACAGGTGGCTGTGAGGCCATCTGCTAACGCAGCAGTGGGCACTCCGTGCCCGTGCATGGAGCTGCTGGGGGCTTAATGAATCTGTTCATGAGGAGAGAGGCAGAGCATGAGGCCAGTGTCAGGGACATCTGAGCTGGCCTCTTGAAGGCTGAATGGAATTTGCCAGGTGGACAGAGGACATTTGTGATGGGGCAAAGCGTAAGGACACAGAAGTCACAGAACATAGAGGAGAGTGTGGGGAAAGAAAATGTGTGTGTGTGTGTGTGTGTGTGAGAGAGAGAGAGAGAGAGAGAGAGAGAGAGAGAGAGAGAGAGAGAAAGAGAGAGAGAAAGAGAGAGAAAGAGAGAGAGAGACAGACAGACAGACACATACATACAGACACACAGAGAGAGATAGAGAGACAGAGACAGAGAGAGGTGACTTCTGCAATGTCTCTCTATCTTTCACCCAAGTGCTGTCTTGCCCCCCCACCCCACCCCCCGCAGTCCTCTGCCGTAAGCTTGTTCTGTGAGAAAAGCTGTCTTTGAATCTGTTCTTCCTAAGCCTGTCCCAGGCTTGGCTTCCAGAGGGACAGACACTCGATCCAGCCCAAAGCTGGGGAGGGGCACCACACTAGGAGCAGCTGCCAGGGTGGTGTTGACTCCAGATGGAAAGCCTTTGGAGAATTCTGATGTGACGTCACACCACCCGACGCTGCCCAGGCTGTGCCACCCTTTCCCAGCAGCCGGGTCAAGCCGTCCTCCCCCTGCCTAGCTAGCCCAAGCGAAGGACCTTGGCTTGCTGGAGGCTGTGGGGAAGTGGGAATGGTATCTAGAACCAAGGGGTGGTCCCAGTACAGGCCTTCTGGGCACCCAGACTGGCTCTGCGCCCATCCTGGATGTGAACAAGTGTCCTTCGTCTGTTCCCAGGGACAAGAGTCTAGTCTGTCATCTATACCCCCGGCTGGAAGAGGGGCCCAGTATGGCTGCTCTGTGTTCTCCTGCTCAGCCCAGAATCTTGTCATCTCTTCTCTCAGCCAGGCCTCCGTTCCCAAAGGGCCGCTGCCACTCTGCCATGTGGCTTTCTGCAGCTCAGTCCCAGGCCTGTTAAGCCCTGTTGAGCCAGGTGAAGAGCTGGGGCTGCCCCAGCCCTAGACTGGAGGATGAAAGGGAAACCCTGTCGCAGCTGACATGGTCCCCCTGGGCTCCAGCCCAGTGCTTGGCTTCAAGGCACCATCTGTTGCCGTGAGGGCTGATCGGGGACAAAGGCTGGCAGGAGAGCTTGGAGGGCAAGCCGCAGCGGCCTGCACAGTGGTTTGTGGGCTGTCCCTCTTTGCCTGTCTCCTGCCACCCTCGCCCACCTGGGCAGCTTGGAACTGGAGCTGAAGGGTAACAGCCGTGGTCAGCTCCCAGCTCAGGCTGGCTCCAACTACCCTGACATCCAAGAGTGCTGTCTTCTGGGGAAGCCAGAGGGCACAGCCAGATGGTCTCTAGCCCAGGCTAGCATCCAATTCCAGGCGTCACTGCAGTCACCGCAGAGCCATAGGCATAGCTGGGCACTGGCATCAGCCACAGGAAAGGCTGCCTCGGGTTAGCACCTTGGCTGGCTCTCTGTCTCCTCCCAGGGAGCAGGGCACCGTCAGGGCACATAGCTGAATATGGCCAGGGACTCCTGTGGGTGGAGACACATCTCTGGCAGGGCAGAGTCCTTGGGAGAGGGACGTGTCCATACAGGCTGGATAGCAGGAGGCCTACCTGTGCCTTCAGCAGACCAGTTTTGCCACCTGTCACTTTAGAAAGGGTTAGGGAGCTGCGGGGTAGGCAGAAGCAAGAGATCATGGAGTATGAGAATCGGGAGAAGAAGGAGGAAGAGGAAGGAGCAGAGAAGAAATCAGACATCAGGAGAGGGGAGAGAAGGAGCAGGAGCAGCAGGGGAAGATAGAGCTGGGCTACGGTTAGCACCAGACCCTAAAGTAAGAGTGCTCCAACATGTCAGAACCGTCACTACCTAATAGCTGTAGGGAGGTCTAGTGTTAGTGTGGAAACCCAAGGTCTTCTGCTTTTGACCCTTTCTAATGCATCCTCCCCAGCCTTTTGTTTTGTTTTTGTTTTGAGACTGAGTCTCACTGTGTGTCCCTAACTGAACCAGAGCTCACTTTGTAGACCTGGCAGGTCTTGAACTCATAGAGTTCTGCCTGCCTCTCCTATGTCTCCCAAGCACTGGTATGAAAGGCATGTGCCACCATGCTCAGCCCCTATTTTAAGCAGCAGGTTGGAGGATGAGGTGTGGGGGAGGGTACAGGCCTGACTTTAAGGACCCCAGTGTGAGCTACATCCAACTTCCTTAGGCTTATTACTGGACAGAATATTTCTCATAGCTACATCTAGCTGCAAGGGAGCCTGGGTAATGCAGTCTTTTTTTTTTTTTTTCCCCTGAACATTCATGGATCTAGAATAAAAACCTCAATGAAAAAGGAGACATTAGAAACTGGAACAAGTAGGGTAAAGAAGAGGGGACTCTTAGGAAGAAGAAGGGGACAGGAAGGCACACAGGGGAAACTAAGCAGCCTTGCTAGACCTGACCATCAGCCTTCCCAGCTCTTACCCTAGGATGACTAGCTCTAGGGATCTGTCATAGATAAGATCCTTGCAGGCCAGATCCTTTCTCTTATCCAGTGATGGTTAAGCCTTCTATGAACTCCTGGGAGTATGATGTGGATTTTTTTTTGTGAGTTTTTCCAGGAAAGGTCTATGTCTAACACTAGGAGAGAAGACTAAATGCAGGGGCTGGGGAGATGGCTCAGTCAGTAAAAGGCTTACTGTATTAACATGAGGACCTGAATTTGATGTCCAAAACCCATGTGAAATGGACTCGTATGGCCATATATCTAGTGCTGGAGAGGTGGAGACAGAAAGCTCCCTATGGTTTACTGGCCAGTCAGTCTACCCAAAGCAGCAAGCTCCTAGTTCACTGGGAGACGTTACCTTAAAAAAATATGATAGACAGGAGGCAGCAAGATGACTCAGTGGGTAACCTGATGACCTGAGTGCAATCCTTGGGACCCACAGGGTAGAAAGTGAGAGTCAACTCCTGCAAGCTGTCCTCTGACGGCCACATGTGCACAGTGGTATGCGTATACAAAGTCAAAATGTAACACATATGCACACACATTGTTTTCTAATAAGATAGAAAGCCACTGAGTAAGCAAACTGATGTCAACCTCTGGCTTCTATACCTACACACCCACACACATGTACACCCTCAGGAACTAGCACACACATAGATAGACCAATAAACTATGTAAGAAAAATAAAAATAAAGAAGATCCAAGTCAACGTCTAACTGTCTCTTAAGCTGAGAAAAGGCTCCCGAGCGTAGCTACGGTGCAATGGATGTCAAAACAATTATGTGTTTTTGGCATTCGAGCAAGAACCTTGAGGGGCTTTCTTCAAGGTAGTAAAGGTACATACGCCATACAGGACGATCTCACATAGCAACTAGACTACAATTGGCTTCACATTATAGAAAATCTGTCCAGAATGTTGAACAGAGTATCTATACCTGTCAAAGCATCAAGTCCTAAGGACTGCACCCGGGACTTGGCGCTGGGGCTCTTGTTCCATCTCCCAGAACCCTCACAGTGCGTCTTCCTTTAGATGTGAGGCGGCAGTCAGACCGCCAAAGACGACGACGATGCCCTTCCAAAACTGCTCTCATTTTCTTTTTAAATATTTATTTTATTTATTAGTGGGGGTGGGGGGGGTACATGTGATGGCATGTGTGTGAGGTCAGGACAACTTTGGGGAGTTGATTCTCTTCTCTCATCATAGACCCCAGGGATCAAATTCAGGTCGCCAAACCTGCACAACAAGCCCTTCTGCCCTGTAAGCCATCTTACCAGCCCTTTAGATCTGAATTTTCTGAGTGTCTGCATATGTGTGTGTCCATGTTCACATGGGTGGGTGCACGTATGTCAGGGGCACAGAGAAGGTCAGCAGAATTCTTCTTCAATCACCCTCTACCTTAATTTAAATTCAAATTTAATTTCATTTGTTTTAATTTGATTTTATGCTCATGAGTGTTTTGCCTGGATGTATGTCAGTGTAAGACCTGCGTGCCTGGTCCCAGAAGAGGGTGTCGGATCACCTGGAACTTGAGTTACAAATGGTTGGGAGATGCCGTGCACGTGGGTGCTAAGAATTGAACCCAGAGCCTCTGGAAGAGCAGCCAGTGCTCTTCACTGCTGAGCCATCTCCCCAGTCTCCGCACCTAATTCTTGGAGATGGGATTTCTCATCACATCTAGAACTTGTAAATTAAGTTAGCCTGGCTGGCCAGCAAACCAGTCCTGTCTCTGATCTTCCTGCCTCTTCCTCCCCAGCCCTGAGACAACAGTGCATACCATACCACTGTGCTTACAGCTTAGGGGGACTGATCTCCGGTCCTCATGCCTGGATGGCAGCACTGTACTGACTAAGCCAGTTCCCCCAGCCAGTTTTCCTTGTTTTTAGGCATGAAGGATCCTGCTTCTGCCTTGAATGCTGCTATGGTAGCTGTATGCTGCCATGCCTGCCCATGGCACTAAATTGCTTTCAAAGGAGGTAGGCTCCTCACCAGTTTTATTTTATCTGGAGGGCGTTCCTTTCCCAGAATATTTCTACCAGGACCGCCCCTATCTTGACTAGACTGGGTACATCTTCATCCCTAAGTCAACTACAGGTAAGAATGAATGGGCCTACCCTTTCCCATGGGGTGAATAGTTTAGCTGGATCACGAGGCATCATCTAGAACCCACTTTCTCTGAGCACATTAAGGCTGGATCATGAGCAAGGACAAAGTTCTGCTTTTCTTTGTTCTGTTATCAAAGAAGTAAGGAACAATGGGTGTTGGTTTGGTCGAGGGCAGACATTAGGAATCAACTAAGTATAGCACTTTCTCGGTTGAACCAATCAAGTGGTTGGC
The DNA here is from genome assembly GCA_902168325.1 of Peromyscus nudipes. NCBI lineage: Eukaryota > Metazoa > Chordata > Mammalia > Rodentia > Cricetidae > Peromyscus > Peromyscus nudipes. Next base: position 9,971 of record CABHPH010127155.1, read on the forward strand.
ACATGAAATGAAAATGGGTGGCTGGCGATACGGCTCACTGGTTAAGAGTGCTGACTGCTCTTCCAGAGGACCCAGGTTCAATTCCCAGCACCCATATGGTAGGTCACAACTGTTCATAACTCTAGTCCAGAGGATCTGATGTCCTCTTCTAGGCTCCCTGGGCACCAGGCACGCATGTAGTGCACAGACATACATGCAGGCAGAACACCCTCAGGCCTAAATTAAAAATAAGTAAATCTTAAAAAAAAGAAAAGAAAGAATCAAAATATGTTATCTAGGCCTTAGACAGTAGGAAGTAAAGAAGCCATAATTCAAGTATTTGGGAGTTTTATTTGTTTTGTTTTTTATTTTATGTATGTTAGTGTTTTGCAATGGAAAATTTTGAATCCCCTGAAACTGGAGTTACAGACAGTTGTGAGCTGCCATGTGGTGCTGGGAATTGAACCTGGGTCCTCTGGAGGAGCAGCCAGTGCTCTTAACCGCTGAGCCATCCCTCCAGCCCTGGGAGTTTCATTTGTTCAATTACTGGGCAAGCATTCTGCAACTAACCGAGTTACAGCCCCAGTCCCAAGCCCTCCCTGCTTTTTGAAACAGGGTCTTACCAAGTAGCCAACTTGCAATCCTTCTCTCTCCGTTTCCCAAGCGCTAGGCTTACATGTGTGCACTACCATGTCCTCAGGGAACCTATAGTGATCCACCCAAGTTGTCATTTCCTCACGTGGCACCTCTAAAGAGGTCTACAAACTCCTTGGCATTCCTTTCAGAAGGCAGATTACACCTGGATTCAGTGACTTCCTTCTAATTGACAGTAGCTGAGAGATGGGGCATGGCTTTGTTTGTTTTGGTTTGGTTGGGTTTTGGGGTTTTTTGTTTTGTTTTTTGTTTTTTGAAACACTGTTTTTCTGTGTAACCCTGGCTGTCCTGGAACTCACTCTGTAGACCCGGCTGGCCTCGAACTCAGAGGTCTGCCTGCCTCTGCCTCTCAAGTGCTGCTGGGGTTAACGGTGTGCACTACCATGCCCGGCTCAGGGTGTGAGTTTTATGACTCAGGGAGTCATAAAAGGAAGTATGGCTTATTCCTTTCTCTTTCCTATCATTTGCTCTGGGGGAGACAGCTACCATACACCATGAGGCATACAAATCAGTAGCCCTTTGGGGGTGGGACCAGGACAACAGCCATTTTAGAAGTAGATCCTCCGGCCCAGCAAGGCCTTCAGATGACGGAAGCCCCCACTGACATCAGGACTGCACCTCACGACGGACCCCAAGCCACTTCTCCCAGTTAAACCACTCTCAGATTCCTGGCCCGCAGAAACCTCCACAGAACCAGTGTTTTTTGTTCCAAGTCAGCAAGTCTTGGAGAGTCCGCTGTGAAGTCAGTCGGGGCTGGCACTGACGGAAGCCAAGGGTACAGCTGGGGTACACAGTGGGAGGGGGTACACCACTCTCAGGATTTTAGAAGGCCCGAGCCAGGCCTGTAAGATGGCTTAGTGCAGTGGTTCTCAACCTGTGGGTCACAACCTCACATAGCAAATATCCCACCCATCAGATATTGACGTTACCACCCAAAACAGCAGCAGAATTACAGTTATGATGTAACTAACAGCAAAACCATTTTAGGGCTGGGGTTCACCACAACATGGGGAACTGTATTAAAGGGTCTCAGCATTAGGAAGGTTGAGAACCACTGGCTTAGTAGATAAAAGCACCTGCCCCCACTCTGGATGACCTGAGTTCAGTCAGCTCCCACATACTGGGAAAGAGAACCAACTCTTGTGAGTTGCCAGCTGATCTCTCCACATGTACCATGCCACATGCATGCCTACATACTAACTAACTAGATACATTTTGGAAAATTGACAATAAGAAGGGCAGAGTCAGCTCACGGTCTCTGGTGAGGGGGTGACACTTTCAGTTGTGTGCTTTGCTCCTCATGTGCCTCATCTTAGTCCCACCCCTGTGCCGGGCTGGAGGTGTACCCGTCCTCTCCTGTACTGTGTCCCGTGCCTCTCCCTGTCACTCTCCAGCTCGATTCTGGAAGTTCTGAAGATGCTGCTTCCATCTGTTTCTCAGCTGGAGCAGACAACTAAGCCAGCATCCAGGAACCTCTGGTGACAGAGACTGGATCCCCCGGGATGTGTGACCCAGTCCTGCCCGATCAGAATAGACGCTGAGACCTTTGCTAGCAATGCTGGGGTAAATGTGATCCCACTTTTCTGATGTGAACAAGAACAGGCTTCTGGCAGTCTGTGTGGGACCACCCAGGGGACCCTGTCTGGGGCAGGGAGGCGGCGAAGGTGACGGCAGGGAACTAAGAAACAGAGTCCACGGGGATTCTACTCAGCGGCTAGATTAACACTTTCCAAGAGCCAAAGTCGACCTTGTCCTGGGGCTCCTCAGCCCAGTAAGCCAAGCATTTCCCTTTTAAAATTTAAACCAGTTTAGGTCTGGTTTTTGGTTACAAGGCAAAGGAAAGCATGAATGTGATGTTAAGCACACAGAAGAGACCCCCATCAGTTCCTCACGCAGATGCTGCCAAGCGTGCAGCTGTTCCATGCTGTGCAGAGCGAGTATCCAGATGTTCGGTTATACTGCTCTTGTTTCGGCCAGATGTTTAGCATCTTAGAGATGGGAGGTTAACATGATCTCATGCTTAACCAAATGCATCCTGTATCCTTCCCATCTCTCTGCTCTGGGGTGGTGTGTGTGTGTGTGTGTGTGTGTGTGTGTGTGTGTGTGTGTGTGTGGAGGGTGGTCTGAGGTATGCTTGCTCCTAGTCTCTTCTAGCTGGCCACGCCCTGCCCACTTCCTGGAGCAGGTGCTAAGTTTTGGGTCATGTGATGCCATCTGCGTACTTGTCTCCTTCACCAGAGCTCTTTGGGATCCATATTTAGCACAAAGAGACAGCTCGGGTGGCTGTCTGATGATCTGAAGAGAGGAGCTAGAGCCAGGGTCTTCCTTTGCCTCTCTACATGAAGATGCCTGGAAGAATGACGCTGTCAGAGGCAGGGCAGCAGAGCAGAGCTCAGCCCACGGGAGAATGCGGAGCAAGCGGAAGGGCTGTGTGAGCAGAAACCAAAAGAAGATACAAGTGGAGACCAAACCATCCTAGAGTCCAGGGGAAAAGAGAATGGAGCTGACCATAGAAATAGCAGAGAGAGATAAAGAGAGGGAGGAGGGGAAGGAAGAGGGAGGGGGGAGGGGAAGGAAGAGGGAGGGGG
>CABHPH010127156.1:5168-28439 GCA_902168325.1 Peromyscus nudipes
ACACACACACACACACACACACACACACACACACACACAGCCTGCCTTCAGCTTCCCAAGAATGCCCAGGGCTTCTAGAGCCTGTCACAGGGGCTATATGCCTGGTCTAATCAGTTGCAGAATCTGAGGATAGGGCAAGAGCCAGCCAGGGACTATGCCTTGCACGTATAGCATGCATCTAAGTCAGGCCTCTGGAACAGTGAGCCACATGTGAGATGAGCACTGTACACAGGTAGTGCCCTTCCAGTCCTAGGGCCATCAGCCCATGACCTAGTTCTTTTAGGACCAGGCAACTGCTTTACTTCATCCCAGTGTTCTTGTTTTCTGTTGGTGCCATAAAGTGAGAAATACTGGGCAGCTAGCATCAAAAACTAGAACTGCTTTGGAAAGGAGGATGTGTCGCCTGTATTTGGCCTCAGGAGTAGAAGGGACTGGGCCTGTGAACATTTCTGACCAATCTCCATACACCTCACTGTGAAAAACCTGAAGTGGATAGGTGCGTGTCTCAGTGGACTCATGTTGGTGCAGGGGAGGCACAGAGGTGGACAGTGTCCGATCCTAGAAAGTTCATTTCCTTAGCCCTGAGAACCTTCTCTTGTTGTAGGTTTCCACACTTGCTCTGGAGTGGGACTGTGCTGAAGACCATGTTGGACATCCTGCAGACCCTGTCACTATCACTGAGTGCTGTGAGTGCTCCAGTGACGTGGATCCACCTAACACATGAGCTGTCCACCACATGTTGCACTGATGTGCTCCTCCAGTGATACCCCTGAGCCTCACTTAGGCTACAGTGGTAAATGGAGTGGGTACCCAGATTGTTCCCTGATGTCTCCCACTCGGCTGCAGCACATTTTGTGTCCATGTGGGGCATGTGATGGGAAGGGGTAGCAAACACACTGTTGCCTATGTCCCGTACTTGGCAGAAGCAGCCTCAGTGGCTTAGGGGTCTGTGTGTTTCCAGGACATTCATAAGGACCAACCTTACTACGACATTCCTGATGCCCCATATCGGATCACAGTTCCTGACACGTATGAAGCCCGAGAGGTAAGACCCACCTCGTCCTCTAGAACGAGGGGTTCCCTGGGAATGTCAAGACAGGTGCTCAACATACTTGGGTCCCCAAGTCCCCAGCATTTAGTGGTATGATGGTTTTGGGTGCTGTCCACTGCAGGAAGAGCACCTGAATTCCCAAGCCTGTCTGTGTTCCAGGCCTGTGCTTCCTGCTTGGCCATCCAGACTCTGTAACATTCATTCCTGCTTTAGCTGCCAAAGGCATTTCCAGCTACGAGTCAGCTTCTAGCCCCTCAGAAACGAGTTGAGCAAGCATCGTTTTCAGAGCTCAACCCTCTGAGGCATGCCAACTCCTTCACTGTAGAATTGAATGTCAGACTCTAGCTTTGCCTTGCCCTTGGCAAATGGGTAGAATAAATAGCCCCAGATGAGGAAGCTGACCCGGAAGATGCTCCTCTCCCCACTGAGTCTGACTTGGAGCCCCTGCTGCAGAGGACTGAACAGGGGCCAGACTCAGCACTCCTCCAGCCTAGCAGGTTCCTACCCTAACTTGGGCCTCCCCGCCTGGACAAGCTGTCTGTAGTGAGAACCCAGACATAGTGATATAGCACCTGTGGAGATTTTTTTTTTTTCCACCTGGAACATGTCTTTTCCTTTAGTCACTGACTTGGGACATGTTGCACAGTGGCCCTAAGATACACTGTTTATGTTGTAGGTTCTGCCACACGGCCTTATGCAAGAACTATGGACCATAGTCTAGTCACAATTCCTGTTCCTGGAGCTCTGGTGTTAGTGCAAGCTCTCTGATAGAGCGTCCATATCCACTGCCATATACTGCGTGGCTTAAAGAAAGATTTATTTTCTCACAGTTAAGAGGATAAAAAGTCTAAGAACCAGTGTTAACAGGGAAGTGTTCTGAGGTCACTCTCCTTGGCCCTCCCTCTGAGGGGGTATCCCCCATATCTCCACATTTCTTCGGTGTGTAAGTACACCAGCTGCTTTAGGCCTTCTGATGTAATCGCCTCTCAAAGCCTGTCTCCAAGCGCAGTCTCATTCTGAGATTCTGAGGATCAGGGCTTCAACATAAGACTTTGGGGAGGACTCAGTTCAGCCCGTGACAGTCACGACATCCTAGATAGGCTGACTTCAGGTTGTTCAACTTCTAGAGCATCGTGAAGGACTTTGCTGCACGTTGTGGGATGATCCTGCAGGAAGCCATGAAGTGGGCACCCACGGTCACTAAGTCCCACCTACAGGTACTTTTCTCCAAATATCAAAAAATAGTCAAAATATGAACAGCACTAGTGTGAATAAACAGAGACCAAGAACGAAAATATGAACAACACTAGTGTGAATAAACAGAGACCAAGAATGAAAATATGAACAGCACTAGTGTGAATAAACAGAGACCAAGAACGTCAGTGTAAAGCCTGAGAGTAGTTGGTGCTCAGGGATCATTCTCTGGACGCAGCTTGTGGGCTGAGTGCTTGTCAGGTTAGTGGACTTGGGTCCGACCACTGCACTAGGTAAGTGTTAATGCTGTGGGAGGACTTGTGACCACTTATAAGGCGAGTTGGGGCGATAGGGGGGCAGGGACAGTGCCGCAAGCCAGCAGCAGTACCACCCAGTCTCTTCCTCCGCATCCCCAGCAATCCATCCCTTCTGAGCCCCTGACTTCATGCAATGCTCACTGGCCAGCTTCACTGCCTGCCCCTCCCGTCCCCAGCCTCAGCCTCTCAGGTCTTCCCTCAGTGTCCGCCACAGTGGTCCAGTCTTAGTGGCAAATCTGATTTTGTCTTTAAACTTAACCATTGCTCAGTCCCCATCACCATAGAGTCTGGTCCAGATGGATTTCCCCAGCTACAGAAATCCCTGCCACAATTGACATTATTGTGTGTGTTCATATGCATGCTTCTGTTCCTGCCCTGGAGTTACAAGGCCATGCTGTCCCAAGAGTGAAAACCTTCCTTTTAGCTCTTGCTCTGCCTTGGATCTCTTGGCCCACTGCCCTCCTGCTCACCAGCAGACATGCTCACATACTTGTTCTGGGATCCCAGTGTCTGTTACACACGTTGCTCAGTAGCGGAGTACTACAGTAGCAGAACCGAGATCTGCACGTGGCCTCCATGCAGCCTGCATGTTCACAGCAGTGGAGGCCATGCAGCTTCTTCTCTAGCAGCTGGCAGATTTCATGTAGATAATGGCATACCCTGCCAACCGTGTGACAGCCACTCAGAGATCAGGGCCTCATCCTCAGTCAGAAAAGGGCTCGACTTATTGACGCCAGGTCCCACAGCCAGCAGGGCAGGGCGGAATCGGCACTGGAGCCTGGAGTCTGACCCGCCGCTTTATACTTTAGAGTTTACTTTCTGTTAAGTGAAGTAACTTGTTTTCTCCATTTCAGGAGTATCTGAGCAAACATCAGAACTGGGTGTCAGGACTGTCCCAGCACACAGGCTTGGCCATGGCCACGGAGAGCATCCTTCACTTTGCCGGCTACAACAAGCAGAACACGACTCTTGGAGTATGTGCAAACATCCTGTGAATTGGGAGAGCAATATTATAGGGTGAAGGACTCAGCCTATGTATAGACTTTCCTGAAAGATCCCCGGCACTCACATCCCACACATTTGTGGGGTACATAGGATATCTGTTGATGGGAGTTTAATGAGGGTCCAAAAGGGGGAGCCATCCATACAGACATTTCCCTATCATGATTAAGTTTTAAAATATATATATATATATTTGGAGCCGGGGGCAGAGGAGGAGGGGGGTTGAGACAGAGTTTCTCTGTGTAGCCCTAGCTGTCCTGGAACTCCCTCTGTAGTGAGGCTGGCCTCAAACTCACCGAGATCAGCGTGCCTCTGCCTCCCAAGTGCTGGGATTAAAGGCATGTATCATGCCGGGTAGTGGTAGCATACTTTTTTCATTCCAGCACTCGAGCCAGGTGGATCTTGGTGAGTTCAAGACCAGCCTGGGCTACAGAGTGAGATCCAGGACAAGCACTAAAACTACACAAAGAAAGCCTTTCTCGAAAAACCAAAAAAAAAAAAAAAAGTGTGCATCACCACCACCTAGCTTGAAATATATATATTTTGAAGGTAAAACCTGATACATTGATGAAATCGGAAAGAGGAGGGAAGCTGGCCTCTGAGACACGCACAGCATTGTATCATAGTCGTATTTGTCTGGAGCGTGGTTCTCAGCCTTCCTCATGCTACAACCTTTTAAAGCACTCTCTCATGTTGTGATGACCCCCAACTACAAAACTACATTATGAATCATAATGTAATATCTGATGCACAGGATATCTGATATGTGTGTGGCCCCTAGAGGGGTCGTGACTTACAGGTTGAGAACTGTTTATCTGGACCATTCGCTGGACTTCCTCCGTTTCCTGCAGGTGCTCAAATATACACATGTGCCCCCAGCTTCACTTTGTTTTTGTTTTTGTTTTTTTAAGATTAATTTAGGTTCAAAAGCTGTAGTTTCAGAGTTAAATTAGGCCCTAAGTTAAATCAGGATCAGATAGATAGTTGTACCTGGTGATGGTGGCCTTGCAGCACTGTGGCTGCTTCACTCTGGCCCTCCCCGACAGTTAGTCACTATGGACCCAGAATGTTGACAGCTGTGCTGCTGACGCTCAGCCCTCTGATGGGCTGTGGAATGTGCTGTGTGGAGGTACAGAGGTGAGGCACCCAAGGAAGGGAAGGTCTTCATCCCCCAGGAAGAAAGGAGGGTCTCACTGTGTAGCTCTGGGTATTAAAGATGGGCTAAGAGCGGCTCTCAGAAGAAAGCGAGGCACGTCCAGGTGTGGGCACGTCCAGGTGTGGGCACAGGCTCCACAGGCTCCACAGGCTCCACAGAGCATCCTGTGACTCACTCACTGGTTACATCTCAAGATGTCCTTTTCTCCTTTTCTCTCTCACTGGATAAGTGGGACGCGTGAGATGGCTCCAGAGACGCCTTGAGTGGGATTATGTGCTAAAGTCAACCAGGAGCTACTAGGGCTGGTGGTCTCTGGTGGGAATCTTGGGAAGTTACAGGTTCATGGCTAGGAAAGAAGAACCTCAAGCAGTTGTTTACACACCGCGCTGGAATCCTTTCTCTGTTGACTTCATCCAGTTCCCGGGGTAAGGGCTTCTTCCCCTTCTCATGTCCCCAAGAGTCTTTCTATCTTGGGCTCTCCACATGGCACCTGGAGAACACGTGTGAGCAGAGGGCAGGATTTAACAAGCTGAGTGCTCTTTTCTAGGCACTAGCCAGCCAGCTTGCAATGGATCTGTTTTGCTGGAAAGAGCTTCATCTTTGTTCTCAGAAAGTTATAGGTTACAAGTAAGAAGACTCTTGGGATTTTGTTGGTGGTGGTGGTGGTAGTGGTGGTGGTGGTGGTGGCTTTGTTTTGTAGAATGTCTCATGAAGCTGGTCAGGAACTTGCTATGTAGACCAGGCTGGCCTCAAAGAGATCCACCTGTCTCTGGCTCTCGAGTTCTGGGATTAAAGGCGAGCACCACCACGTCCAGCTGAGTGGACTCCAGATAAATAGAAAAAGATGCTTCTGATCTGTGTTTATGTTGGTTGTGCTTGAGGTCCTAACTAAGGTGCCTCTGTCTTGTGAAAGCAAAGGAGACTGTATTCCCCAACTCCACATTCTCAGTGACATCTCTCATCATACACATATGTGGAGAGGCCAACATAGGTTGTTTCACTTAATCACTCTTCACCTTATTTATGTGCCGGCCGGTGGTGGTACACACCTTTAATCCCATCACTCGGGAGGCAGAGGCAGGCAGATCTCTGTGAGTTCAAGGCCAGCCTGATCTATAGAGTGAGATCCAGAGCAGCCAGGACTACACAGAGAAACCTTGTCTTGAAAAACAATTTTAAAAGGATTATTTATATTTTTATGTGTTTGAGTGTTTTACCTACATGTGTATCTGTGCACCACATATGTGCAGTGTCTGCAGACGCCAGAAGATGGCATCAGATACCCTGTAACTAGAGTTACAGACAGTTGTGAGCCATCTTTTTGGTGCTTGGAATTGAATACAGGTCCTTCAAAAGAGCAACTACGTGTCGAACCATTCCTCCAGCTCCCCACCTTACTTTTTGAGACAGGGTCTGTCACTTAACCTCAAGCTCAGCTAGCACGGCAGGCCAACAAGCTCCAAGGATGCATCTGTCCTCGCCTCCCCAGCACTGGGACCACAGGCCACAGACCACACCTTATATATGAGTTCTGAATCCTGAGGCCTCATGCTTGCGTGGCAGACACTTCAGCAGCAGCGCCGTTCCTTAGCTCTCATGTCAGATGAAGCATCCACAGGAGTTTGGATGCCACTGGAAGTGGTCACCCCAACAAGATGGAGTAGCGTCAGAAAGACAGACACCAGGAGTGGATATAAACACATGAAACTGTCTAGGGGAGCCTGGGGACTCATGGGAGGGAGAGGAGCAAGAGAGGAGAGAGGAAACAGATGTTCAACATACAATCTATATTTGCATGGAAACTGGAAAAATACGTTTTTTAAAAATTTAAATTTTATCCAGGTGGTGGTCCACGCCTTTAATCCCAGCACTCTGGAGGCAGAGGCAGACAGATCTCAAGGCCAGCCTGGTCTACGGAGCGAGTGCAAGGACAGCCAGGGCTACCCAGAGAAACCCTGTCTTAAAAACAAAAAAAAAAAAAAAAAACTGGTTTTTTGTTTTTTTTTTTTTTTAGTTTCTCCATGAGGCATATAGTCTCTGGAGAGTGCTCTTGGATGTTTTGTTATGTTAGCGTGCCAGCGCTGAAGACTGCATGTCTTTGCATTAGAACTTGACTTCCTACTTGGACTTTGGTTTACCAAGTTAAATATAAGAAAAAGATGATGTTTTGCCTTCTAAAGTAATTCTCTATCCTTGTCTGTAGGCAACTCAGCTAACTGAACGGCCAGCCTGTGTGAAGAAAGATTACTCCAACTTCATGGCATCCTTGAATCTGCGCAACCGCTATGCAGGCGAGGTACCTCTCTTCCCTGTGTCCGAGGCTGCTCTGAGCATCTTGGTTTTATGCCATTTGGCTATATGAATGAGGCATTTGTATGATATGGAATTTACTTATTTCAGGCGACTTGAGGAACCTGGGTATGAGCAAAATCAGTGGCACATTCTGGTGCATTTATGACAGTTACTTAGCACCTCTGCAGAGTGTGATGTCATGTGGACACACTCCAGCACGCCAAGGCATTCTGTTAAGTGGTAGCAAACATGTGCCGAGTGTCATGCATTCTCCTGGACACGTGCTAAGATGTATGTCCCAATATTCTAGTCTTACAGGTAAAGAAACAGGCTCCTGAGATTAAATAACTTGCCAAAAGCAGGCTTGGGAACCGTGTCTGCTGACTCCACTGATGGCCTCCACTCACACCAGAGTTTCCCAGGGTAACACTGAAGGTGGAGACTGGCATCTCACAGACTTTACCAGAGTAGTCTCTGAGAGTTGGCCCACCCCCACCCCCCAAATACTCTGCTTCTTGCTTAACCCAGTGGCTGCTCTTCTCCAGTGAGCCCTGGCAGAGAGTCCCATGTTGTACTCAGCATGTGCTGGTCACATGCTGAGAATTGCTGAGAGAGCTTAGTCCAGGTCCTTTTGAATGATGTTGTGACAGCAGGAAGTTCGTCTTTGGGGCATAGGTTTATTTTTTGGAAAGAGTTCTATCTCCTATATAGCCAGGTATATGAATAATAAAGTAACACTTTCTGGGGGAAAATTATATAAGAAAAAATGGTGTAGCTGGCTTTGTAGTTTGAGTCATTGAATCTGAAGGAACTTTATTTATCTAGCTTATGTCCTATGCGCTCGCCAAGGTTAGCACTGTGTGCAGTGATGAGCACGTGTCTCCACTTTCTAGAAGAGGTGCTCAGTGCATCATTGCTAACAAACACACCTATTCACAGGTACATGGGATGATCCGGTTCTCGGGAGCCACAGGCCAGATATCCGACCTGAACAAAATGATGGTTCAGGATCTGATTACAGCTTTGGACCACAGTAATCCTCAGCACTACACACAGGCCATGTTCAAGCTGACTGCAATGATCATTAGCAGCAAAGGTAACACACCGAAGTTCCATGGGATTCTGGGTTTGTTTCTAAGTGAGTGTTTGCTTAGAAATCCTTGATAACCTGGAATCCTGTCCAAGAAAGCGCTGGAGCTCTGCTAGTCGAAATCTGTTTCATCTCTCACGAGCCAGCAGTAAATAAAAGGGCCTGTTGGCCCCGGCTAACGCCGGCTCTCATGTCAGCCTAGGGAAGTCATATTCAGGCCCAGCCAGAATCAGAAGCCTTTGACTAATTTGTGTTTGGTTCTAGACTGTGACCCGCAGCTCCTCCATCATCTGTGTTGGGGTCCCCTCCGGATGTTCAATGAGCATGGCATGGAGACTGCGCTGGCCTGCTGGGAGTGGCTGCTGGCTGGCAAGAATGGAATTGAAGTGCCTGTAAGAGACTGAGCCCAGCGTAGCTCTGTGGGTGGGTGGGATGAGGGGTGGAGAGGCTGCCCTGGCCTGCTCTGCCACCAGGACAAGCCCTCCACTTCCTTGGTCTGCAGAAAGAATGTTGTGTGTGTAAAAGGTATGGTGATGGAGTGGTGTTTATAGAGCCAGTATATGGAAGGCTCAGGGTGGAAAGCAGCCTGGTGACACCACAGGCTGTCTGTTGCGTGCCCACTGATGCCAGATCTCACTGGGAGCAGCTGCTTTCTTGACGTCCTAACTGTGGGATCAGACACCTTACCCTAGGTCTGTTGTCCCTTTATTTGTTGCTGCCTTTTAAGCCACAGCTGTCCGACAGCATCTGCAGCTCCGCCACTAGCGGCAGGTAGGCTGCAAGAACCGTAGCCCAGGGAATTCTGTTCCCTCAGGCTCTGAAGGGAACTTAACCAAACCTCTCTCCCTCTAAAGAACTCAGGATTTAAAGGTTAAGGTGGAATTCTGCTCCTCAGAGAGGCTGAATAGCAAGAAGCTCACCTCCTGTCCTTGTTCCCATCCTCTAAAAAGCCCCTGTGCGTCTCCTCGCCCCTCCTCATAAACCCTTTCTCACCTGGCTCCTCCCTACCACTTCCTGTCAGCTAGCTGCTGACTCAGCCTCACTGCAGGTGAATTTTGTTTAATCAAACACATCTTTGCATCGTTAAACAAACGTTCCAGAGCATAAACAAAATAACACGCCTTGAAATAATATCCTACAACACAGGTCTGTGTTTCTAGATCTACTACTTCATGAAGCCTCCAGGGAAGGTCATACATGTTGAGTATGCCTTTTCTGAAATGCTTGTTACAGAAGCTATTTCAGATTTTGGATTTTTTTTCTTCAGATTTCAGAATATTTGCATGTGGATAATAAAATATATTTTATGAACAAGTCCCATATGCAAGATACATGTTCATGTATATATCATGTACATCTTGTGTAGCCTGAAGAAATTTTTATACAGTATTTTTATAAATTTGCTTATTTATTTTGTGTGTATAATTATTTTGTCTGCACATGTGTCTGTGCACCCCATGTGTGCCTAGTACCCGAGGAGGTCAGAAGAGGGCATCAAATCCCTTGGAATTGAAGTTAGAGATGGCTGGGAGCTAACGTGGGTACATGGAACAGAGCCCAGGTCCTCTCCAATAGGAACAAGTGCTATTAACCCCCGAACATCTCTCCAGCCCTACCCCCATGCATTGTTTTCAATGTACCTACTTGGTTTTGAGGCATGGTCTCTTCTCTGCTGTGTCTGGCTCCCACCCACCCACGGTTTGTAGAACCACACCCCTCACGCAGATTCTAAAGGCAGAGAACTGAACTGATTCAATGTCACAGGGTAGAGCAGTGTTCGTGACCACTGTTGTCAGCTCTCCCTTGCATCTTGGATTCCAGGTGCCCTGGAATGTCTGAACCTGCAGTCTGTCTTAAGGGTGGCTTATGTGAGCGCCTAAGGAGCCTTAGTGTCTCACATGGCAGAGCACAGACCTCACATAATACCTGTCCCAGGCCATGAGTCCTGACAGCACCCATGGTGGGATTCTAACTGTTCTTTCCAGAGACTCCTTCCCAGAGAAGCTTCATGGCTGGGGTGCACACCCTTGTTCCCAGCCCTGGGGAGGCAGAGGCAGAGACAGGTGGATCTCCATGAGTTCAAGGCCAGCCTGGTCTACATAGCAAGTTCCAGGCCAGCCAGAGCTACACAGTGAAATCATGTCTTTAAAAGGAAAAAGAAGGAGATGGGGGGGGGCTAGCAGGGACCACTCAGCATGCACACCCAACATCCTTTCCCGGCCAGCACGGCGTCGCCCTCAGAACTGCCAGCAGCTCCATTCCTGGCACCACAGTCTTCCGTGTATGCCAGTCACCGGCCACCAAGTGCCACGAGGTTAGCGGATGAGCACCCCAGCTGACAGAGTCAGGGTCAGCTACAGCTGGACCTGGGGCCTAAGTTCATAGTCCAGCTAGCTGTTCAAGAAGTTGAGTCAGGAATATCCAAAATTCAAGCCCCACCTGACAAATTTACTGATACCCTGTCTCCAAAGTTGGAGAAAGGGGGCTGGACAGATGGCTCAGCAGTTAAGAGCACTTGCTGTTCTTACAGAGGACTTGCATTCAGTTTCCAGGACCCACATGCACGTGGCACCCATACACACACGTAGGCAAAGCACTCATACACATTTTTTTTATTTAGCCAAAAGAAAACAGCTTTATGTATATAGCTCAGTGGAAGAGCACTTACCTGGTATATTTGAGGCCTTGGGTTCAACCTCCAGTAGCACCAAAAAGCCTGGGCTACAGAGTCCCATTTGCTTCCTATTTTGGACACCTCATTATGGTCAATACCATACCTACCTTATCTCTCTGTGTAGACCAGACTCCTCACAGACATCTTAGAGTTCCTTTCCACACTTCCTACAAATGGCCCACCACATGTCCTGCTAGCTTTATATAGATCCAGAATTTGGTCACAACCCAGCATTCCAGCTACCCTTGTGGCCCGGCCTCCTTTGTCTCTCCCCTGACCTTCAGGCAGCCCCAGTGTGTTATTTTTCTCAGACTGTGACGTAGCAACTTATGGAAGGAGGACTTTATTTTGGCTGTGGTTCCCAAGGGTGAGTCTGTAAATGGCGGTCATGGCAGCTGGGCGTCCGAGCAGGCAGCTGAGAGCTCAGGGCTGACTTCTCAATCACAAGGCAGTGAGTGAACTCAAGACCCCCCACCCCAGTGCTGTGCTTCCTCCACAAGGCCACACCCCGTAATGGTTCCATAACATCCCTGAGCAGTGCTACCCACTGGAGACGAAGTGTTCAAATACCTGAGACTGGGGGACACTCTCATTAAACCACCATACCCAGTGCATTAGTTACTTTTCTGTTGCTGTGATAAAACACCACGGCTAAGGCAACATATAAAAGAACGAGTTTATTTGGGGCTCATGGTTCCATGGGGTTAGAGTTCATGATGGCAGAGTGTGGGTAGTAGGCAGCAGGTTGCTGGAGCAGTAGCTGAGAGCTCACATCTCAAACCACAGGCAGGAAACAGCCCTAAAGGCAGAGTCTTGAAACCTCAAGGCCTCTTCCTGCAGTGATAGGCTTCCTCCAGCAAGGCCACACCTCCTGTACCTTCCCAAACAGCTATTAACTGGGGCAAGTGTTCAAGTGCCCAGGACTTCTGGGGGCATCTCCTTCAAACCACCAGTGAGTTCCCTGCCCTATCCTCCCTGTGTGCCGCAGGAGCACGCCAGGAAAACCTGCACTGGGTTGAGTCTCTGGTTCCCAGACCCCTTGCTGCTCTCCACCAACTCATCTAGACTGACAGACTCTGTCTTCTCCCCTGCTCTGCGGCAGAGTGCTAGATCCCTGCCTAGCTGCGTGTCCTGTCCTTTCCTTGGGTGACTGTGTCACTGCTGGCCGTCTCCAGGATTTGTGTTCGGTGTTCCCAGCCATCCCACCAGCATTCCCTGGCTACCCTGCCTAGAACATCCTCCCTCCTCGCTCCACACTGCTGCTTTCTCAAGCTTAGCGTCCTCTGTCTCTTGCGTACTTCTTGACCATGTGCATTTGTTTGTCCCCAGAGTCTGGGAGGCCCTGGCACAGAAGTGGATCTTAGATGAGCGAGTCTGGCCTCTGCATGGCTCCTTGGCCCCATCAGCCCTGGATTCCCTGTACTAACTGTAGGCGGAGGCCAGACTCCCAGAGAAGCCACTGGCAGGTGTAGTCCCTTGGTGTTCATGGTTCCCACCTAGGACAGTGCTGTCTGCAGCACAAGTGGCCTTTGTCGTCTTCACCCTCACGGCATCTGTGCTTCGGGCAGCAGGAGGGAAGAGAACTGAGATGCCATTTTAGAAAGCATGCCTGGGCTTTTCCTGAGCCTTGCCTGGTTGGCTCCCATCTTGCTCTTCAGTGCTCATGAGAACCCAGCAGTCAGCCCAAGGCACAGGAGTCAAAGTGAAAATCCCTGTGACTGGTAGTAGTAGTTTCTCGTTGGGACCACCAGCTCACAAATAATGACATGAAGACTTAACTATGAAAGCTTGGCCTCAGCTTAGACTTTTTCCCCACTAGCTCATATAACTAATTAACATGCTTCTATTAATCTATGTTCTACCACGTGCTCCGCTACCTGTCCCCTGTAAGGTATGGCTTGCTGCACCCCACCTCTCCTTTCCAGTCCTCTCTCTCCCTGGAAGTCCCACCTATTCTTTCCTGCCTAGCTATTGGCTATTTAGCTCTTTATTAAACCAATCAGAAGATGCCTTAGACAGAGACATGTCTTTTCAGTGTAAACAAATATTCCACAACAGTGACTAGCCACTGGGCCATCCTGAGCACCACATCGTGTGTGTGTGTGTGTGTGTGTGTGTGTGTGTGTGTGTGTGTGTGTGTGTTGGAACTGGAGCTTGAACCCATGGCCTTGCAAATACGAGGCAAGCATTCTACTGCAGTATCTGCAGCCTCTGAACTGCATCTTGCAAGATGGTAAATAACGGTGCTGGAAAGGGAGCCAGAGCGTCTGCCTCACCCGTGCCTTGTGTAGCCCACACATTGCCGGTGCTTCCCCGGTGTCAGATGGAGCCTGTCCTCTGTTTAGCACTCACTTCTTCCAGGCCACTGCTCTGCTTTCCCTGGACAGCCCTCCTACCTCCAAGCAGAAAGGGCCCTGGATCAGTGTGGCTAGGCCAAGGCACTGACTCAGCCCTGGCAATTGCAGCCTGCCTCCCTTGGATTTCCAAAGCCACTCCCAAATCTGACAAGCTAATGAAGGCCTGCCTTTGTGGCTTGGAAAGCCTGCATATGGTACTTACCCTCCTTAGCACAGATAGTTTTCAGAATTGTTTCCAAGATGGACCAAGACAGAGCCTGTGGAGGGCCTACGCTGTGTTAGGCACATCACAGATGCGCCACGTCTTACACTCTGCCCTGCTGGGCCTGTGGGTTGGGGTGACGGTCAGTCTGGGGAAAAGACTGAAGGACACACACCAAACACATAGGAGCTGCCCTGGGACATGGGGTTATGTGATACTGTTTCATACTTTCCTAGATTTATCCAGTACTGTTTCATTTTGTGTTTGTTCTTTAAGAAGGCGTCTCACTCTGTGGCACTAGTTGTTCTGAAACTCACTCTGTAGTCCAGCCAAACCTGAACTCATTATAGTCCTCCTGCCTCAGGCTCTTGAGTGCTGGGACCACAGGCACAAGCCACCACACTGAGCCACCCTTGTGCTTCCTGGAGGCGCTGACACTTCTTTCCACCTGCAGTTCATGCGGGAGATGGCGGGCGCCTGGCACATGACAGTGGAGCAGAAGTCCGGCCTCTTTTCTGCTGAGATCAGGGAAGCAGACCCCCTGGCAGCGTCAGAAGCAAGTCAGCCCAGACCCTGTCCCCCTGAAGTGACACCCCACTACATCTGGATCGATGTACGTGCCTACCAAGCTCTGCTGTGCTTTGTACGGTCAGCCTCGGGGACCCTGCAGTGGGCTGGCATACCAGCCAGCCTAGGGGCCCTGACCTGAGAGAATGGGGGCCCCATAGACTGCTCTCCGGTTCTCCCTGCCTTCCTGTCACCCAGATCCTCTCTTACAAGCTGTTCTCACTAGCGCTGGGATGAGACTGGCCCACCCCAACTTACACAGCTTGCTTACCTTCTTACCCAGTTCCTGGTACAGCGGTTTGAGATCGCCAAGTACTGTAGCTCTGACCAGGTGGAGATCTTCTCAAGTCTGCTGCAGCGCTCCATGTCCCTGAACATCGGTGGAGCTAAGGGGAGCATGAACAGGCATGTGGCAGCCATCGGACCACGTTTCAAGTAAGGGCTCTCTTCCTCTGGGAGCATCTGGGTGTCCTGTTACTGACATGTGGGGCATGTGTATAACATGTGAATCATGGCATGGGTGAGTGTGTCCTGTGATGCTTCTGTGCAATGTAGAGTAAATCCTGTGGTACTGCTGTCAGGAAGAACGTGCAGAAGACATGAGACCATGAGCCTCTGCCTGACTAAAAGCCTCCAGCTCCTGTCCCCTGTCCAGTCTTTCTCACCAGGACATGGGCTCTGCTGTGAGGGGCCTGTGGCTAGTACCCGTGTGTTTGTCTTCCCAGGCATGGTAGAGGCGCTGTGTCTTCCTCTTCCCTGAACTCCAGACCATGACCCCATCACCACTGACCACCCATTAGAACTCACTCCTCAAACCAGACACAAAGAAGAGCCTGTCCTCTTGCTAGGTGTCCAGCCTGCCACTGACCTACACTTTTCCACAGTGCAGTAGGAACAGGTTACTAGAAAGTGGTTCCCTCTGGTCCTTTCCAGCAGTGGGTAGCTGTCATAGAAGAAGCAGACTTCCCCGTCTGTCTGCAGCACCCCACTGGAGCAGCCTTCACCCACAGGATCAGCCGGCCTCGTAGATGCACTCGGAAAAGTCGCCGCTGGCAGTTTGTCCTTCTTTCTTCTGCCATCCCTGTAGCCACATACAGAGACTCTGGTTCCCTCGGAGGGGTGGGTCTGACCTCTTTATCTGCTTGGAGTAGATAAAGGCCTGTCTGCTTCTCTCTTCCCCACCAAGGCCTTCCCCTAGGGCTCCTTGGCAGCATAGGGTAGTGTTTGTGTCTCTGGGGTGGCCATGCTATACTCTGCTCATCTTGCAGCACCCCTTAGGCCCAGCCCAACTGTCCATAATGCCCCTGCACCCCTAGCTGGCTTTCTAGAGCCTCTTACCCCCGGATCCAGGTCACCCTGGTTGCTGCACGTGAAGATGCTTGCTCCAAAGGGCCCATATCACTGTCAGGCTGTAGCTGGGGTCTGTCCCTCGAGAAGAACACTACTGCAACCTGATCCCACTTGTGGGATTTTGTGGCTTTTCGCTGTGCAGAGATCTTGTGTCTTACCCACCAACTTAACTCCTGATCCCCACCCCAGGGTTCTAAGCTCCCGGCAGACGGGCAGAATAGTGCCCCACCTGTGCCCACAGCACCCTGCTCAGAGCTTGGTCAGCAGACACCACACACTAGGAAAACAATCCCTCCACCCCTTTGGATTGAATTGTTTCCCCATCATAGCACTGTCCCAACGAGGACTACGCTACACATTGTTTATGAGACTGGAGCTTTCAGCCTGGTCAGAATAGCACAGAGATGATTTGCTTTTCCCTCAACAAAAATGAAGAAGTTTTTCATTTTTGTTTGTTTATTTTTTAGTCTTTCAGCCAGGTGGTTGTGGCAGTGGTACACACCTTTAGTCCTAGCACTTGGGAGGCAGAGGCAGGCAAATTTCTGTGAGTTCCAGGACAGCCAGGGCTATATAAAGAAATTCTGTCTCAGGAAGAAAAAAAAGTCTTTCCATACCCAATTTGTGCAATGTTAGGGATGAACCTCAGCATAAGGCATGCGCTCTACAAACTGAGCTACATCCCCAACCCACTCACTCAGAGGTCTTTCACCTAGAATGTGTCAGGTTTATGTGTACAAGGCCTCACTCTGCTACACAAGCACTAGACTAATGAGCTGTATCTTAGTGTGGGAAAACTTTTACTTTAGTTAACTAAATGAATTATTTTAACTTTAGGGCCTTACTGAGGGCCTTACATTACCTTTACCCATCCATAGAAAGATTTTTGTTTAGTTTTGTTTGTTTTTTTGAGACAGGGCTTCTCTGTGTAGCCTTGGCTGTCCTAGAACTAGCTCTGTAGACTAAGCTGGCCTGGAACTCGAGAGATCCTGAGTGCTGGGACTAAAGGCGTGCACCATCAGCACCATCATCATTTTTGTTTGTTTAATTTCTTAACACTAATCTTGGCACCTACAAGATGTGGGTAAGGAGATCAGAAATTCAGGTTTATCTTCACACTCCAAAACGGAACTGAAGGCCAGCTTGGAATATCTGAGACTTTGTCAGAGAGAGAGAGAGAGAAAGAGAGAGAGAAAACACAACTAAGTGATGAAACCCCTTCTGGTAATGTTTCTGGGCTCTCTATATTCAGAGACTCTGGTCTATTTGCTTAGACACCCCTTGAGGCTCAGCCCTTGGCTAGGATTTCAACCTTGTGGCTTTCTCCCAGACTGCTGACCCTGGGGCTGTCCCTTCTGCATGCGGATGTGGTTCCAAATGCAACCATTCGAAACGTGCTTCGAGAGAAGATCTACTCAACGGCCTTTGACTATTTCAGGTATTACTTCAAGCTGTGTTGTGCACATGTGCAGACGTAGCTGCAGTCCAGCCTAGAGCACCCTTGTTCCCCAGGAAGCTGCTTACATAGGACGTAGTTTGCCTGGTTCATGCTCGCCAACCTCATTCATTAGTCCTTGCATGACTAGACTAGAGTCTCCTCAGCCGTGTGTGCTCAGAGCCAGGTGCCCAAAGGAATACTTGCAGATTGTCCCTTAAGTTCAGTTAATTTGATTGGGGGCAGGGGCTCACAGGGCCTGATCCTGAGCTCTACAGGTAGTTAATAGTTCTGGAAGACACACAGATATTTTCTTTTTTTTGTTTTTGTTGTTGTTTTGTTTTGTTTCTTCGAGACAGGGTTTCTCTGTGTAGCTTTGGGGCCTGTCCTGGAACTCTGTAGCCCAGGCTGGCCTCAAACTCACAGACATCCACCTGCTTCTGCCTCCCAAGTGCTGGGATTAAAGGCATGCACCACCATTGCCTGGCGAGATATTTTCTTTAGTGGTTTTGTAACTAAACTCACTGTGTCAAAACAAAAGATTTAACAGTACAAAGCAGGAACTGGAAGCAAACCTGGAGAGATGGCTCAGTAGTTAAGAACACTTGCTACTTTCCCAAAGGTTCTGAGTTCAGTCCCCACCACCCATTTCAGGTGACAACAATCTCTAACTCTAGATTTTAGCCTAATTTTTATTTGTCTAAATTAAGAGCATCCAGGCACAGTGGCATACACCTGCAATCCATTTGTGAAGCTGGATGCAAGAGGAGCACTTGAGAATCAAAGACAAAACCATGAATGACCTACACACCTACGCATGTGTGGACAGCACTAATTGAGTTCAGTGGGTAATAGAAACGGGAAGAGGAGCTAGGTGTGGTGGCACACACCTTTACTCCCAGCACTCAGGCGGATCTCTGAGTTCTAGACCAGCCTGGTCTGCGTAGCATGTACATGGAGAGACCTTGTCTAAAGGGGGCAGATCATGGATGCTAGGGAGGAGATGTGTTAAAGGGGCAGGTTAGAGAGAGGAGAGGGTGCATGTGATCAAGACACACTGCATATATGTCTGGGATCTTCAAAGAATAAAAAATCTATAAGAATGCACTTAAGCTGGGGTAGTGGCACACGACTTTAATCCCAGCACTCAGGAAGCAGAAGCAATCAGATCTCTGAGTTCAAGGCCAGACTGGTCTACAGATCAAGTTCTGGGACAGCCACGGTTGCACAGAGAAACCCTGTCTCAAGAAAAAATAATAATAATAAAAGAGAGGGAGATTAAATTGCATACATTTACTGTTTCTGTAATATAAATGATTGCTACACAAAATCCTGCAAATATCAGCTGCATGAGTCTTTGCAAATGTAGGCTGTGTGTTTGTATGCAGATAGCTAAATTACCATCTGCCACAGCACACTACTCAACAGAGGCTGTCAATATGAGCCAGGCATGGTGGCACATGCCTACGGGCTGATGGATCTAGGAAATCATGATCAAGGCCACCTTGCAATATATAGGGATATATATGTATATGTGTGTGTGTATCTGGAGTTACAGGCAGTCTGAGCTATATAATGCTGCCTCGGTGGTAAGCTGAACAGAGTGCATGGGCTATCAGGACACCCACACTTCCCATGGGAGTTAGTGGGGTCATCCTTGCTGCTGATTAGGCTAACCTCCAAAGAGGAAAGTGAACTCTTATGTCTGCTCTTGCTGCCTTATGAATGCTTCCTAGCCTCTGACTGCAGACACTCAGCTCTGTCTGTCTTGTGAACGTTTGTAGTTGTCCACCAAAGTTCCCTACTCAAGGAGAAAAGAGACTTCGTGAAGACATAAGCATAATGATTAAATTTTGGACTGCCATGTTCTCAGATAAGAAGTACTTGACCGCCAGCCAGCTTGTACCCCCAGGTAAGCACTGCCCTTAGCAGCACAGCAGCTGCTGGGTGTGGAGAGCAGACAGATGTACACAGGAAGGGGAGGGGAGGAAAGCAGACAGACGTACACAGGACGGGGAGGGGTGGAGAGCAGACACAGGGGTGGGGGGGTGGGGGAGGTGCTTTGTGAATGCTTCTGGGAAGGCAGGACAAGAACAGTTAGGGCCCAGGTGAGCCCTGATCTTGGCTCTGCCTTACAGTGTTGAAAACCCAGTACTTGCCTGCCTGCTGCCTCTCCTCCAACCTCGCTGATGCATATGGCAAGCGCAGGGCACTCTTCCTTACAACTTGTGCCTGCACCGGCTCACTTCCCAGATGCCCACTGAGTAGGGGAAGGCCAGTATACCCAGATGAATTCATCGTAACCCATTGTCATCTGATAAGGGCAGTCAAATCACTTCAATAGAGGGATTCAAGGCGCTGTCCTCCAGACTGGCACATGGCCAACCAGGGTAGATGGGCATTGAAGAAAGTTTTCTGGAAACTGACCTCTGAGCTGAGTCCAGGAAGCAGAGTATATGTGCATATGGGTGTGTATATACATATACACAACATGCATGCAGACATACTTGAGCCAGCCATCGTATCCTGGAACCAATAGCTTTCCAAGGCAAAGAGGAGAACACTCCAGGAGAACACAGACGTGTCAGCAGCAGCAGACAGAAGGAGGTTCCCGCTCCTGAACAGAGCTGCTGACATGCACACCTGAGAGGTGAGGGTTTGTTCCTGTAGCAGAAAGTCTCTCCCAGGAAGAGGAAAGAAGCATTAAAGCTAGATTTCCTTCCACTTCCACAGAGAGCAGGGCTGACAAATTGTGTAGTTTGTCCCCTGGATGCTCAAGTTCCTGCTGTACAGTGCCAGTAAGTAGTAACTGCCTTTGTTTATCAAAAAACCAGTGACAGGGGCTGGAGAAGCCGCTCATGGTTAGAGCGCTCTGTTCTTCCAGAGGACCCGGGTTCAGTTCTTAGCATCCATATGGTGGCTTACAGCATCTGTAACAGGAGATGCAACACTGTTCTCTGTTCTCCACAAGCACCTGTACACACATACAGGCAAAACACTCTTGCACCTAAGATATTTTTTAAAAACATGGTATTTATTTTATTCTATTTTTTTTGGCTTTTCGAGACAGGGTTTCTCTGTGTAGCCTTAGTTGTCCTGGAGCTCATTCTGTAGACCAGGCTGGTCTCGAACTCACAGATATCTGCCTGCCTCTGTCTGCCTCCAGAGTTGGGATTAAAAGGTGTGCACCACCACACCCAGCTCTGTATGGTCTTTCTTTTTTTCTGGACAGGGTCTTTCACTGGCCTGGGACTTGCCAACTAAGCTGGGTTTGCTGGCCACTATCCAGCATCAGGACTAGGAAGATGCGCCACCACACCCAAGTTATTTAATGTCGGTTCTAGGGAGGTCAACCTTAGGTATCTGTGCTTGCAAAGCAAGACTTATCGAGCTCTGTTTCTTGTGATGTCCTGAGCCATCTCATCCCAGAGTCTATAATGTGTTTATCCACAGATAACCAAGACACCCGGAGCAACCTGGATATAACGGTGGGCTCTCGACAACAGGCCACACAGGGCTGGATCAACACTTACCCCCTCTCCAGTGGCATGTCTACCATCTCCAAAAAGTCAGGTTGGTCAGCAGGGAGTGGCTCCTACATCTTCTGTCCAGTCTTGAGTTCCCATCCTGGTGGTATGATGGACACTCACTTCAATGGCAGAACAGAACATCAGAAGGCAGCTTCTTCTAGGTTCTAAAACATGGTTTTTGGTTCAGCCACCAACACATCACCAAAGGAGAAGACAGGGCAGATAAGTGGCCTCAAAGGACAGTGACCGTGCTTTGTCTTTGCTCCCTAGGCATGTCTAAGAAAACCAACCGGGGTTCCCAGCTGCACAAGTACTACATGAAGCGCAGGACGCTGCTGCTGTCACTGCTGGTGAGACTCAGGCCACACCACTCCCCGTGTGACAGCGGGGCGCCGGAGGGTGGGAGCCGCACGTGGACACCTGCAGAAGATACACTGGACGTTGTTTGGTCTCCCCAGGCCACTGAAATTGAGCGTCTCATCACTTGGTATAACCCGCTGTCAGCCCCAGAACTAGAGCTGGACCAGGCAGGAGAGAACAGTGTGGCCAATTGGAGGTCCAAATACATCGGCCTGAGTGAGAAGCAGTGGAAGGACAACGTGAACCTTGCCTGGAGCATCTCTCCCTACCTCGCTGTGCAGCTGCCGGCCAGGTAGGCCTCTCAGGCACCCCAGCTTCCTTCATCGGACGCCCAGGGTCGTGACCTGCTAACTGGACCATGAGAGCCCCGGACTATAACATGGGTCCTGTAGGGACCCACAGGATTCTCACCTGGTCTGTGCAGAGGTCACACAGTGACGCTTGTGACTGTGTCAGCTCCTACCTAGGTGCCACAACACCCAGAGCCCAGGAAAGGAATGTCTGGATGAATTCAGCACCATGTATGACTAGGGAGTGTAGCCCAGTGGTAGAATCTTAGTTAGCACTGCACAAGACCCTGGTTCAATCCCTGGCACTGTTTTAAAAAAAAAAAAAAATGACAGTCACAGTGTAATTTGTAAAGGCTTCCTTCCTGGGAGGGAGTCCACAGAAACAATCTGGGAGAGTTTGGATTGTGTTTGTGTTTGAATGATGTCATCTTTGAGCTCAAGCTAAGAGCAGACACTCTCGCTGTAGCTGTCTGCCTAGCATACGTAAGCCTCTCCAGGTGAGTCTCAGACTGGCAGCCGTGGGTGAGGTGAGCTGCAGAGGCCCCGTGGCCGACATGGCCCCTCAGCCTTCTTCCGAGCCAAGCTTGGCCACTTTCCTGTTCCCTCTACCTGGTCCTTGGGCCCAAGACAACAGACTGGTGCTCTTAAGTCCCTTCAAAGCAGAATGTTCATGGAGCCTGTCCCTTGCATTAGCCAGGGTCAGTAACACCAACAGGCTTGTCTGCCCTCTCACCACCAGGTAAGGGGCCTTAACGGTTTTGACTGTGAGGTAAGGTGCTGAACCAGAGACAGGCCCCTGCAGAGGGCTAGGCACAGAGCTACGGGAGAAGGATGGGTGGCTGTGTAGGGTGGGGCAGTTCTGAAGGGAGTGCAGCCATTTCCTCATAGCAACCTAGGAATGCTGTGGTTTTTCTCTCGTCCCTTGGGTTTTGGTTGGTTAGGTTTTTTGTTTTGGAGGAATTTTTTTAGTGTGTGTGTGTGTCTCTGTGTGTGTGTCTGTGTGTGTGATCGGGAGCCAGCTTGCCACACTCGGTCCTCTTTCCACTGTGTGGGACTAGGAAGTGAGCTTGGGTCATCAAGGTTGGCATCAGCCTTTGTCACTAAGCCATCTTACATAGAAAGGGTTTCTGTGTAACCAGGGTTGTGGCATTCACCCGTCACCTCCTCGTGAGCGCTGTAATGATGTAATTTTTCAAAGGGTCCCTTTCAGACTTTGTAATGTATTTATTATTACTTGCCTACAACATTTAGATATCTGTCCTATAGTGTTGATAACTAAATGCCTCCAGCTGAGTGTTTCCTGCTGCGCTTCTGTGGCAGTGAAGGAATGTACCTACCCCACCCAAACCCCTTGTGCACTGTAGGTTCAAGAATACAGAAGCCATTGGAAATGAAGTGACCCGTCTCGTTCGATTGGACCCAGGAGCTGTTAGTGATGTCCCTGAAGCCATCAAGGTAGTACAGCCCCCACACACCAGTTCAAGTTCAACTACATCTAGAACGTCTTCCAGAGAGGCCTGGTTACTGTCATGACTATGACCAAACACCTCACAGAACACTCAAGAAGGAAAGGGTTATTCTGACTCAGTTTCAGAGGGATCGGCCTCATGTGGTTGAGCAGAGCATCGCGGCAGCAGAGCCAGGCACAGGAGGCTGTTCCCATCCTGAGAATACAGATCCAGACACATGGTTCCAATGACGCATTTCCTCCACTAGGCCCCGCCGCCGCAAAATAATGCCACCATAGTATGAATTCAAAAAATTAATTTAAGCTTGGCGGTGGTGGTGCATACCTGTAATCCCAGCACTTGGAGGGCAGAGGCTACAGAGGTCTACAGAGCTAGTTCCAGGACACAGAGAAACCTTGTCTTGGAAAAAAAAAAAAAAAAAAGGAAGGAAGGAAGGAAGGAAGGAAGGAAGGAAGAAATCTATTCCTCTATTCATCAGGTCAGAGCCCTCAGGATCCAGTCCTCTTTGGGCCCTCACAGACATACTCAAAGGTGTACTTTATTAACCTAGGTATTTCTCAAACCAATGAAGTTGGTTTTAACCATCACTGCTGAGCCTGGTCACCAGTGCAGGTCTGTACCCTGGCTACTTGGGGAAGAAGTGGGGCTGGAGAGATGGCTCAGTGGTTAAGCACTGGCTGTTCTTCAGAAGGCCGGGTTCAATTCCCAGCACCCACACGGCAGCTCACAGCTGTCTGTGACTCCTATCTGGGGGTCCAGCACTGTTCTGTTCTCTGCAGGCCGTGCACACACATAGTACACAGACGTACACTTAGGCAAACACTCATGCACATAAAAATAAATAAAATATCGGCCAGGTGGCAGCCTTTAATACCAGCACTCCGGAGGCAGAGGCAGGTGGATCTCTGTGAGTTCGAGGTCAGCCTGGTCTACAGAGC
>CABHPH010127157.1:907-22143 GCA_902168325.1 Peromyscus nudipes
GGTACAAAAGAAAAATATCACCATACCCACCTTATTCTCTCTAAAATCCATGGCCTCTTTGTCTTTGGTTGTTTTTTAAATTACAACCTTCTCTGTAATTACAATGTTAAAATTTGACATGTCTATGTTCTCAAACATTTATCACTTATGGTAACAATACTCAAAATTATTTCATTTTTATTTTCATTTATGTGGTGCTAGGCAATGATATCTAAACACAAAATGATGTGATTGCATCCCAAAGCTTCTCATTCCTATCTAGTTATTCCTAGGAACTCATAAATGGTCCTTTCTCCATTACTGCCTGTTCTGTTTTTCCCAGACTCTGGTAGTCAGCATTCTTCCAACAGATATGTGATTAACTTTCAGGTTCTAAATGCTTTCAAATTCAGTCATGTTGTACTTGACTTTCTGTGGTTGACTTACTTAACTTGAAGTAGTTATCTTCATTTGAATCCATATTGTAATAAGTAAGAATTTTATTCCCTTTATTCTGGAACAATGTTTCAATGGGTAACTAGTCCATTTGTTCTATTAATTCATCAGTTATGGACAGTTATACTGCACTCTTCTGAGACTGCTGCCAATAGAATTGTAATAACCACAATAGTGCAGATGTTTCTTTGACATACCGATTTCACACTCCTGGGTAGGGACTCCAGAGTGGAGTTGCTAATCATTTGGTGGTGTATTTAGATCTTAGAGAAAATTTACAGTGGTTTCCATCATCATACATTATTCTTTCAACAATGTTTAAGTGTTCTTTTTATTTAAAAAATTATATATTAGTGCTGTGTGTGTGTGTGTGTGTGTGTGTGTGTGTGTGTGCACATATGTTCTGTGGAGCACTTGTGGAGGTCAGAGACAATTTTTAGGTGTTCTCTCTTCCCTTCCATAATGGAAACCTGAGGTCAAATTCATATTCTTAGCCTAGGGTGGCAAGTAATATTGTTCCCTGTGGCATCTCATAAGTTCCAGGGTTCACTTTTCTTTATGTCCTTTCCAACATTGTGACCATTTATTTCTTTAGAATAGCTATACTTACTGGAGTCACACGACTGTTTGTTATGTTTTGATTTTGCACTTTCCTTAATGATTATTGATATTGAGTACTTTTTATAAAACTTTAGTCCGTTTGTATACCTTCATTTAATTTTTTATTTGGTCTATAATTAGGTATTTGATAAATGTGCTAAACACATGCAGTTATTTGAAGATAGGTGAATCTTAAATAATTGTCCTAGGAAAATGAATCTTTGTGCAGAAGCATTGAAAGTAAAGACCTATATTTCTTGCTTCTTAAATTTATAATGATTTCTCATTGCATGTCAAGTATCTTATACATGTGTTGTAAGGATGGTCTGTTATCTCAATTCTTTTAAAATACCTCAGACATTTTAAGTATTTAACGGATCCTTTACACTGGTAGATTTTCTCAAGAGAAGTCTGACCTTATTTTGAATTAAGTGTAAGGACCCATGGTATAATCTGCACTGCTATACTTGCCTTTACTGAGTTTCCATCTAATTTTATGTGGTTCTTCAGAAGTTCTTTATACTTGTAAGTAACTGGAACTTGAATGTTGCCCAGCCTTGTATGGCTTCCACTATTCTTGCATAGAGCCTATTTACTAATAGAAACTCCCTCAGTATTGTAGTGATGGTTTGCATGAAACTAGCCAACACGTGGCTGTGATCATGTGATTAAGTCTCCAAAATGATTTCTGGGAATCCCTTTGTCATTGTTCCCTCCTGTGTAATATCCTACCTCTAATGATCAAGTTCCAACAGCTAACCAAACTCCACTTTCTCCCTCTTCATCTGTGGGCTTCTGCCCTTTCTCTATGTCTTGACTCCTATACTATCGGTGGACAATATTTTCACATCAGAAAGAGACAGAATGAATTTATCTGAGGATATGTTTTTACAAGAACCAAAGATAAGTGCTCATTGGTAAATCAATGAGAAGAGTTCTCATATTCAGTCTAGTAAGACAATTGTTTCACTTTGAACAGCAAGAATGTTTATACATTTCAAAACTTAAAAAAGAAGACTAAGAATATTTTGGATGTAGAAATAAACATTTTAAGTTATAAATAACTAAAGCAATTAAATCACTCAGGAAGATTATTAATTGTTCTCTATCTGTTCAACACATTATATTCACAGCATGCATTAGTTTGTGGGGGCATGTTAATACGCTACTGCAGACTGAATGATTCAAATAAGGCTTCATTTTGTCACCATTTCAGAAATCAAAAATTTAAAGTGTCTGCAGGAATAATTTCTCCCTAGGACTTTCTGTTCAGCCAACAAATATCATTGATGCCCTCTGTGATGTCACATGTTCTTCCCTTTGTATGAATCCAGGCCTTAAGCTCTTTTAACAACATTGGCTATTGGATAGCCCAGAGACCTAAAATAGAACCAAAGACCACTGGGGAAAATTTCAGTATAATGAATCCTAATGATATTCTGCTATACTCATAGATTGTTGCCTAACCCGGTTGTCATCAGAGACACTTCACCTAGCATCTGATGGAAAGAGATGCAGAGACCTTCAGCCAAACATTAGGCAGAGCTCAGGAAACAGAAGATGGGGAGGAAGGATTGTAGGAACCAGAGGAGACAAGGATGTCATAAGAACATGGCCCACAGAATCAACTAACCTGGGCTCATAGGGCTCATAGACTGACCAGACAACCAGAGAGCCTACATGAGACTGACCTGGGCCCTCTGCATATATGTTAAGTTATATAGCTTGGTCTTCCTGTGGAACCCCTAACAGTGGGAGAAAGGTTGTCTCTAACTCTTCTGCCTGCTTTCAGGACCACATTCCTTATACTGGGTTGCCTTGTCCAGCCATAATAAAAGGGAAGGTGCTTAGTCTTACTGCAACTTGATATACTATGTTTGGGTGATATCATTGGAAGCCTGATCTTTTCTGAAGAGAAACAGAGGAGGAGTAGATGGCAAGACAGAGGGGATGGAAGGAGAGGAATGAGGGAAAAATAAGGTCGAGACATAATATATGGAAAAAGAAAAAATGTAATTAAAAAAACTTAAAAAAATCATTGAGTTATAGCCCACAACAACAACAACAAAAAACTCATTTAAACTTGCTTACATCTAAGATAATCTCTCTAAATATCTGTCACATTCTCATGACTACAGGAAACCTATTTCCAGATGGGGCTGATGACCTGGGGTGGATGTGTGAAATTGGTGCAACAAAGAAACTGTGACCACCTATTTCAAACAAGTGGTCCCACATAGCCTGGGCTGCTTTTTTTTTTTATATAATTTCAGTGGTTTTCTTGAACAGTTTTGCAATCATATTTGTTCTTTTAAGTTACTAAAAATGGTTACAACAATTACTAGTTTGTTCCTCTGCTTCTTACCCCTTCCTTCCCCTAACTTTCCCATCGGTAACCATTATCTATTTGATTCACAGCTCTCATGTTACAAGCATAAGCAGTGTTGCAAGCCACAAAGGAAGTTTCTAACTAGGCACACCTACAGGTAGAACAGTTTGCCCAGTTGGCAGAATTTGGGGTTACAGTAGCATGCAAAATGAGGGGCAGTTTTATCTTAAGTGTTTATTATTTAAATCTGGTAAAGTCTGGGTTTTCACAATCAACTCACCTGCCAAAGGTGGATCAACTCATTCCAGGTTTTTCCATTTATCATGTAGGCAACAAAGCTTGGACACTTACTCTTAATAGTTGGCATGGTTTATCCCTTGTTTTCATGTCCTTCTCCCTTAAGTTCTTGGGGGTATTGGCACAGTTATTGGAAACGAGAGAACTGTGAGTTTCTATGATTTTACTTCATTCCCTGTCTCTAGACTGTTCCCATTAACTCCTGATATCATCTGTGTATTAGCATTTCTCCAAGACTGTTGTGGTTAAAATCATTCTCTCCAGAATAGTTATGCAAATATGTAATAATAAACATCACCAGCTAATATGACTCTTTCAGGCTAGTTACAGGGTGTTTTGGAAAGGCAAGATTTTGTTCTTAAAAAGACTGAATTCATGGTCACACTTGAAACATCAAAGAATTCAAGGGGCTGAATCAGGTCCACTGTATATTTATAACAGCATTCCTTCTGGCTCACTCACAGGAGAGTCATCAAGAGGAAGTTTGCCTTTTATAATAGATATTTTATCCATGACTGAGAAAGTAAAACTAACAGTGGCCAGCAATATGGCTTGTATAGCAAAAGTAAGGAGAGCACATAGCACATATGCTCCTGGGGTCATGCCCAAAATTATGCAGAGAACTGTCCACAGGCTTTCCCAAATGGGTTAGGGACTCCAGGGTCTTGCCACATGGTGACCTTATTTGTGTCATACTCAGGCCTTGTTCCCCAAAGAAGTCACAAGGCTCCTGCCATGACTGGACACTAAGATTTCAACATAGTGGTGAAGATATAAATTTTCACTTATTTTGACATGATCAACAAAAATTGATATTTTTAATGTTAAGAAAGAAAACAATGGGTACTAATTTTGAGTTCCATATATAAAATTTTAAACCCAATGCTTGTCTTTTATGTAAGTAGTAGTGTTTTAACTATGGGATGTGATTGATAAGAGATTTTTTTTCCTCGTTCAAGGAAAAGATTTACCAATAATAGCTATGCTGAAAATATACACTATTCCTTAGTATATTTTATCTAGAAAAATGGTAAGTTAGATAAATATTTAATCCTAGAATTATATACCACATATAGATTTTTTAAGACAAACGACCAAACAAACATTTTTAAAATGAAGAAGTTTGTAATACTTACTTTTGAATGTTTTTAATTGAAGTAGAATTATATCACTTTTCCCCCTTCCATTCCTCCTTCTATATTCTCTTAGCTATCTTTCCTCTAATCCCTTCCATGATCCCTCTCAAGTAGATAGCCTCTTTTCCTTTGATTATTATTATTACATACATGGTATGTTGTATGAGCGTGTGTGTATGTGTGTGTGTGTATGTGTGTTTATGTGTGTGTTTTTGAGAGATAATGGGGGCAGGAAGAGAGAATGTATATTCACAAATATACATACACACAACCAGCTCTATCTATTTTTGTTGGTGGTGTGTACATGGTTTTAAGGCAGATTACTCTGCATTTGATAACCAATAGAGGAGCTCATGCCTGAGAGAGGCTAATTTTTCTTCTTTCCACAGTCATTAGTTACCTGTACTTCTGTGTCTGTAGTGGGAACCTGTGCAAATTTCCCCCTTACTTGTTAATATGTCCCTGATACTGCCTTTGCTTTAGCCTTATTTATACAGCAATTCTTGGAGACCCTGTTGCATGGCAGCCTTCCTGGTACTCTGGCTGTTATAGTCTTTCCAAGCCCTGTTATGTGACTTGTCCTGAGTCATAGATGCACGAGCTGTGATGTGGATGTATCTGTTGGGGCAGAACTCTCCACATTCTGTCCATCTCTGCATTATTTCCAGTTGTTTTCTGCTATGGTCTTTGCTATAAAGGGAGGCTTCTTTGATGAGGGGTGGTAGCCACATTTATCAGTGGGTGTAAGGATAAGATCTGTAACATAACAAAAAATTTACTATTCTAGCAACGTGGCAGAAGTAGATTCTCTTCTAATGCTCAGGACCTCACCAGCTCTACAAAGCTTGCTTGTTTCCTAGTGTCAGCCATGATTTCCCTCCTGCTGACTGAGACCTAAGCCCGATTAGACAGCTATTGGTTGCCAACAACTTGCGGTTGCCACTTATTGTACCTTTACAGATTACTTGCCACGGTAGTAATTGTCATGGTTCATAGGCGCTGCAACTGGAAATGACTACTATTTGTTTCCCTCCATTGACAGATTAAATAGTATTTTTGGAGTCATGGAAACTAGAACAGAGGACCTCATAGTCGAAGTTAATATTTTAACTTCCTGTTACTTCATACTGCCATCTTACTGTTTACTCAGTCTCCAGTGATTCAATCTACCTTTAAGACAACAATGAAACAAACATAACTTGCCTGGGATTTCCCATGTAACCAACTTTTACAACCTAAATTAATGTATATCTGTAACCTTAAATCATGCACTTCTATGCCTCTGACCCAGAGTAAACCGTGTGTATAATTTATTGAAAGCAGAAAAAATAGGGGTTGAAAGTAATCTCATCAAATGAATATCCTTCATAAATGCTGAACACATGCATATATTGTTCAATAAACAGTGATGCTTGTGATACTATTTGTTATCTGTGTCTGTTTCTATCAGTAACTTAAACTCTCACAAAATTGTGTTAAAGATTTCTGTAAAATATTCCTCATGTGTTGCTGTTCTGTGCTGTTCCATGTATACAGGACAAAGAGTTTTGTTAGGGATAGACACACACAGAAACATTTACAAGGACAGCCACATAAGCCCAAAACAGACAGACACACAGAGACACAGGCAGACAGGGAAATAAACAGACACATGGACAATTTCACAAGACAACCTACAGGCAACAACAGATTCAAACTCATGCAACAGACAGACATGGAACAGAAGACACAGGGAACATGAAGTAGAAAATTCACATCTGTTTTCACTCTTGGTAAAATGACACCAAGAAGCACTTGGATTTCCTTCCTTAATGCAACACCAATGCATTGTTGATAACTTGGAGTTAATCACTAATGTATTTATTTCACATGACTTGGACTACTGTCACCAACCACTTAAAAGGTTTCTCATGTCTGATACTGAAGTTTTGTTAGTCTATGATTCTTGTGTAGAGAATTTTTCAGTCAAGTGTCTTAACTTCCATATATACATTTATGTATATGTATATATATGTGTGTGTGTAAGTGTATATGTATATATATATATCCATACATATACATATATACACATACATGATTGCATTTATATGTATTGTATACAATATTAAGTAAGCATAAAATATATGCCATTCCTTGAAGGTTTATAAAACATCTTTACTTTCTCACCAATGTCAAGGAAATAGAAACAACCTCAATGTTCCTCAACAGAAAAACAGATAAAGAAAATTAAGTGCATGTACACAATATGATATTATTCAACTATAAAGAAAAACAACACCATGGAAAGCCAGCCACTAAATTAGACATAGAGGTCAGGCAGTGGTAGCACACACCTTTAATTCCATTACTCAGGAGACAGAGATTTGTCTGGATTTCTGTGAGTTCAAGGCCACACTGGGCTACATGAGAGAAACAGAACCAGGCAGTGGTGACACACATCTTTAATCCCAGGAAGTAATGTGGCAGGACACAGAATGATATAGAAGGCACAAGGAAACAAGAAATCTCTCTCTTTAGCTGAGGATTTCATAGAGGTAAGAACTAATGGCTGGCTATTCTGCTTCTCTAATCTTTCAGCTTTCACCCTGACATCTGGCTCTGGGTTGTTTTTTTTTTATTATTAAAAGACCATCTAAGATTAAGACAATATTCTCCAACTGAGGAGAAGAGATGGAGGTCCATACAGAATGAGAAGGTAAGAAGAAGGACAAATAATAATGAGTTTGTTTGATAAAGTCTCAAGGAATCATATACATCATAGAAGTTCCAGATAGGATTTGGTATTAGATTAAATTAATAAATATAACAGTATATTTCTATTAGGGCCAATATTTATTTGTTGAAAAATTGAGAAAATATATTTTCTTCCTTATGTTTAGGAAATTATACAAATGTCTCTTTTCCTTACAGATTCATAACTTCCCCATTGGTAAAATCACTCTAGGTATAACATTTATTAAAATCTATGTGCCTACACTGACATGCCATTATTCAAAGTCTATAGCTTACATCGTAGTTCACCCTTGATGCTCTGGAGCTACATAAATGTGTATGGACATCTTTCTATCATTATATTACAATACAGATGAACTTACTGCTCAGAGAACTTCTGGAGTCTGTGTTCTCCCTGTTGAGCCTTTTCCTGTAACTCCAGGCACACTCTAAAGTTTTGTATTTACTTTCCAGAAATCCATATACTTGAAATCAAAGAGCATGAACTCTTTACAGAATTGCTTTTTTACAATTATATCCTAATAACTTAAAGTGCATTATGTCACTGAATTAAATGTTAAAATTGAATAAATTTAATCATGAATACAACACAAGAATTGTACAAAAGTATAAAATGTCACATTTCATCCATTGATATCTTCCTCAAAATTTTATCCCTGTTTACCATCTAAAGCAGAACCCAGACAATTATTTTTCTATGTGTCTATTTACTTACTTATTTGTTGCACTGGAGATTCTATTAAGATATTTCTATTTAGTTTGATACTTTTGAGTTTGGGTGTTGTTATGTTGCATCTACAGACAATTATCCAGCCCACTCCACTATGCCCAATTGCTGGAGATACGCAGCCTCATGCTAGGATAGAGAGATTTATAATACAAAGGAATCACAAACACAGACTATGAATATTTGCAATGAATTTCTCCTTCCATGAAAACACATTTCTCCTTAAATTGTTCAAAAGAAATGCACAAGATAGTTCTTGATCTATTTAATAATAATTTATTTATTCTTCATACTAAGAGATATAATTATCTGAAAAATAGGCAGGTTTGGGGATTATTTTTCATTTTGATTATTTTCTATAAACCAAATTAAAACTGTGAGCATCAGCCTACAACACTACTCGTACTTTGTGAAAGCACTTTTCTCATCTGACCCTTTCTTCTGTTTTGTTGTGAAGATGAGTTTTGTGTAGTGTTCTCTCTTTTATTTTTGATATTATATTTCTATTTGGTTTTGGAGAATTTCATACATATATACACTCTTTGACCATATTCACCCCCAAACCTACCTTCAACTCTTCTTAGATGCTCTCTCACTAATATCCACATCCAAAACTTTTGGCCCCTTTTTATTTTTAAAAGCACACTAAGTCCAAATAGCACTGCCCATATATGCATGGGGTGGGGCTACCTCCACAAAGTGCTCATTGTACCAGAGATGACACCCCTAAGAAAGACTAACTATTCTTACTTTAACAGCTATCAACTGTTAAAAGCTCTTCAGATAAGGATAGGGGATCATGCTCCCTTATTACATCCACTACTACTCATGCTCAAAGGGTGACTGGCTTGATCTTGCGAAGGCTACCAAGATGTGTGATTCCATGAACACCATGGTTCTGTCATGTCCAGAGGATACTGCTTTGCAGAATTTCCCTGGGTTCTATCTCTTACGATCTTTCTTCCCTCCTTTCTAAGATGTTCTCTGATCTCTGAGGGGAGGTACCATAACATCCAAGTGCCAAGTATGACAGAGCATTCCACTGTATTTAATTCCACCGAAGTTAATGTGGAACCGAGGAAAGTTAAGGATGATGACCAGATGCTGAAAAGGAGAAACATTAGCACATTTCCTAATGATGCTAATTCTCCACTGCAGAAAAACAATCAGGGCACTGTAAGCTGGTCTTTTGATGACATTGTTAAAGGCATAACCAGCCACAATATGTAAAGCCAGTTCCAAGCTACTCAGGTTGCTTAGAAACTGCTTTCAAGAGATAAGCAGCCTCCTCTAGACAACATCTTCCAGGCTGGTTGGGTATCAAAATGTGTGTCCTTCTTGAGCAGAGCTGACGGTAATCCCGTTCAGTTTGAACCTGCTTGGGCGCTCACTAACATTGCTTCTGGAATATCTGAAGAGACCAAGGCTGTACTGGATGGAGGTACAATCTAAGCACTCATTTCTCTCTTGGCATGACTGCATCCACACATCAGCAAGCAAGCTATAAATATTGCAGGTGATGATTCAGTTTCCCAAAACTAAGTTATCAAATATGGTGCTGTTGGCACTTCTTGCAATTTCTGACCTGCTGTCCTTGGCCCTTGGTTACTTACATAATTTTTACCTGGACACTTTTAAACCTTTGTTGAAATAAGAATCCTGCAGTACCTTAGATACTGTTGAACAAATCCTTTCTGCTATAGTTCTTCTGCATTGCGATGATACAGAAGTACCAGAATATTCATGCAGAGCTGTTTCCTACCTGGCTGATGATTCAAAGGGGTGCGCTGAAATAGTCAGAAAGACTGAAGTTATGACTCAACTTGTGAAGTTTATAGGAGATGCTAAATTGACATCTGGAACTTCTTCTGCACTTATATCCATTGGAATCTTGTCACTAGAACAGGTACACAGATTCATATCGTGGTAGACACATGAGCACTTGCAGTCTTTCCCAGCCTGCTAACAAACTCCAAAACTAACAATCAGAAGAAGACCATATGGATAATGTGAAACATCACAGAGGGTTGTCGGGGACGAGATACAGCAAGTTGTAAACCGGGACTTAGTCCCATTTTTTCATTGGTGCCCCGTCTAAGACAGACTTGAAGACACAGAAGAAAACTGTATGATCTGTAACCAACTATGCAAGTGGTGGAATGGGTAAAGGGATGGTGCACCTTGTTCGTTGTGGCATAAAGGAATTTTGGTGAACCTCTTAAGTGCAAAAGAAGTCAACATTATCCTGGTTAATATTGATGCCATCTTTCACACTGCTGAGAAACTTAATGAGAATGAGAAACTCAGTAAAGTGATTGAAGAGTGTGGAGGCTGGAACAAAATTGAAGCTCTACAGAGCCATGGGATGGAATCTATATACAAGGCCTTGTTAAGCTTGATTGAGAAGTACTTTTCAGTGGAGGATAAGGAAGGAAAAAACATAGTTCCAGAAACTACCAAGTTCAGGGATGAGGCTCCTGAGACTTTTAACTCCTATATGTCCAGCTGAGGCACAAAGTTGTTAGTTATGTGCTGTTCCTCATAAATTTGTCTTATCATTTCTCTCCTAAGAGCTCTATATAAATGTGGTTTGTTATTATAGCACTTTTTACAAAGAACTACTTAAACAGACGTAAATTCACATACTGTATGAAACTACCCTGAGTTGCTTCTTCGTGTGTTTAATTTCATATCCTACAGGTTCCTGCAAATATAGATTAGGTTCTATTTTTCTTTAAAAACAAACAAACAAAAGTACTCTTTGTACTTTGACCAGTTGTGAGTCTCTGTGTTTATAATATCCAGTGAAAAAATAGGTTTGTCAGATATGGACTGAGAATTTTAATACTCTGTGGGTCTAAGGATAAGTATTGAGAAGGAAGTTTGATGCTATATTCATTTAGTAAAATAATAGTAGTAAGTTATTCCCTAGTGTCTGTGACCTCTCTAGACATAAGTTCTTGCTGAGCTTTGCTTTACCAGATAAGCTCTCCCCTTTTGAGTGAGCCTGAAATCTGATTACAAATCTGTTGGTTATGGTCTCAGCATTCATGTCACTATTGCACAGTGGGTATATCTGGGCAAACTATTTTTTATTAGAACTCATGTGCTTTACATTTGGAAAGTGGATGACTTTTCTCCCCCAACATCCTGCATGGTACCTTCCGACACTGGGAAAGCTAACTAGAAATCACCCAGCTTCTGTGTCAATCCAAATTGATTTCTGTATGTCCTAAGAACCAAGTCTGTACTATCTTCAAAAATAGATTCTTATCATAATGTTCTGGCAGGCAATCAAGAGCAAGGACAATAGCTTGAACTGATATGGATTCAATGTGACTCCGCTTGGCCAACATAGTGTATACTTGGCAGCTGGATACTTATTTGGCCATAAGACTTCTAACAGCACTGTTGCCTGTGTAGGGCAATAGCATTTAAACTTGTGTGTGTGTGTGTGTGTGTGTGTGTGTGTGTGTGTGTGTACGTATGTATGTATGTATGTATGTATGTATGTATGTATCTGAGTAAACATAAAATAATAGGATTCCATGTGGTTTTTTCAAGCACCAGTAGTGGCATTTACACCTCCTTCTCACCACTTCCCTAATCTCTTATGCCCTTATTATTTCTTGGGCATATTTTTCTTCAAATAAAATTGCACTTGAGTTTGGAATTCAAACTAATGTTTTAAAATTTTACTAGAAATCTATCTACATTGTTATTCTTTCTGAAAAATGTATATTCACATAAACTATTTTGTGTGTGTCAATAACACAAATTAGAAATTAATATTAACAACTGCTATTACTCATGAAATCATGGCAAGTCATAATAATGTAATGTACTAATTATATGTAAGACTAATATACAGTGTACTAATATTTATATTATATGTAGTAATGTATATAATATATATGATTCATTAGCTGTGTAGCAATCTGAATTACAAAGTTTTTTTCTGTTTCTTGTTGTGGGATATTCTCTATGCTGTGAATGTATTGCTATGATTGATTGATAAATAAAACACTGATTGGCCAGTAGCCAGGCAGGAGGTATAGACAGGACTAGCAGAGAGAACTGGGGGGAACAGGAAGGCGGATAGGAAGAGACGCTGCCAGCCACCACAATGAGGATTAGGAAGTAAAGTACCAGTAAGCCATGAGCCAGATGGCAAAGTATAGATTAATAGAAATGGGTTAATTTAAGATAGAAGAACTAGATAACAAGAAGCCTGCCACGGCCATATAGTTTGTAAGCAATATAAGTCTCTGTGTGTTTACTCCGTTGGTCTGAGCAGCTGCGGGACTGGTAGGTGAGAGAGACTTGTCCTGACTGTGGGTCAGGCAGGACTGGAGAAAACTCCAGCTACAGTTTCTCTTGGCTTCTTTTGGTGCACACACATTGCTCCTTTTGTTTCTGGAGTTGCAAATTGAATTTTAGTTGTTTCATGTGCTAGCAAGTCTCTTGATGGAGACTCTTGTAGTTTATTTTATAAGTTAATTTTATGCTTACCAAGAGTTTAATGTAGGTGCTGATTTTCTAAATGTCCACCATGCCTTTCAAAGTGATATCTGTGGTGTCTCCTCTAAACTTTCTTTTAAAACCAGAGATACTGTGAGACATTTCTTTAGATAAAGTGTAAAACAAAACAATGGTGCTTTAATTAGTACAGACAACTTGTAGAACTTTAAGTGAGACATTTTTTTCCTCATTAGCAATACTACTATAACTGTGCTTATCAGTGATACTTTATGAAGAATTGTCTTATATTATCCCATGTGATCATTTTAGGCAGCTACTTTCCTTTCTCCTCAGGATGTAAAGATAAATCATATCCATAGTCTTCATCCTAGTCTACTTTGGCTTTCTTCATTTTAGGATGATAGCTGTCATTTTCTCAGTAGTTAGCTGTCCCAGTCACTGAGAGTTATTCGGTACTCTCCACAGCATTTTTTAGAGTCACCTCTACACATGGCCCTACATGATTTCTTACAATTTTTAACAATTTTCTTCCTTTTTTATAATATAATGTCTTCACTTGAACATACCTTTAATTTTCTGCCCTTCAAAATAGATCATTGAAAGTTCAAATTTAATAAAATGGTGAGATGGCACCCTGGGCAAGGAAGCAACACAGAATCAGGGCCAAACTGTGGTGAGAAAGGGTACCCTTGATGAGTGTGGGTACAGAGCTGGGGGTCCGACTCCAATCTGCCTCAGTCCCAGCCTTTGGCACTAGCCCCCAGATCTGCACTTCCTGTTTGCCAATTCCCTATTCACCAGTGAGGCTGGAACTGTGGCTTCCTCCCTGGACTGCTCTAAAGCCCTGCAGCCTGGCCAGTTTTGGCAGGTTAGAGCTGACCAATCAGAATAGGGCAGATCCTGAAAGCAATTCCCCACCCCCTTTTTGACATGTGTCTGGGCTTGCACTGACAAAGGTGCCACAGCCAATCAAATTTAAACTAATGTAAACATTGCTTGCTTAGCCAATCAGGTTTGTTAGAGATGACCTAACTGTCCCTGGAATTCCCTAGCAGTGTATAAAAGGAGTCTGCCAGCTTCTCTTGGAGTCATGGCCATTTTGTTATGTGGCTGACCCCTGCATGCAGGAATTTTCTCTCAAGAAATAAACACTCTTACTTTTGCATATGTGAGTGGTAGTTTTTTGTGGGGTGCTGTAGGATAATGCCCTTGTACACTGGCTTAATAAAATGCTAATTGGCCAGTAGCCAGGCAGGAAGTGTAGGTGGGTAAGCAGACAAGGAGAATTCTGGGAAGAGGAAGGCTGAGTCAGGAGTCACCAGCTAGACACAGAGGAAGCAAGATATGAAGACAGAACTGAGAAAAGGTACCAAGCCACATGGCTAAACATAGATAAGAATTATGGGTTAATTTAAGTGTAAGAGCTAGTGAGTAATAAGTCTGAGCTAATGACTGAGCAGTTATAATTAATATAAGCCTCTGTATATTAACTTGGAGTATGCAAGTTGGAGAGATTTGTCCTGACCACCACCCAGCAGGGACACAGCAAAACTTCTGACTATGGTCGGGTGATTCATGGACCCTAATAGTGGCACAGAGAATAGTATCATGTCAGCAGCTGATCATGATAAATTTGTCAAATTAAACCTTCCACTTCCACAGTGCTCATGAAGGATTCCCTTGAAGCCAAGATTAGAAACTACTTCTTTGAGTACCCTTTGTTGTGTGTGTGACTCTGTTTTTATGTGTGGACATGGTTCATTTTATTTTCTTCATTTAGATTGTATAAAGAAACAAAAACAACAAAAAGTCCCTTAGACTGTATGGATAATACATAACTGGGTTTTTACTAAGAAAAAATTTCTAATTGGATTGATCAGTATTTTGATGTCTAGTTTCTTAAATTCTTTATATA
The DNA here is from genome assembly GCA_902168325.1 of Peromyscus nudipes. Classification (NCBI taxonomy): domain Eukaryota; kingdom Metazoa; phylum Chordata; class Mammalia; order Rodentia; family Cricetidae; genus Peromyscus; species Peromyscus nudipes. The sequence goes on from CABHPH010127157.1 coordinate 15,562, forward strand.
TTTTGGAGATCAGCCCTCTGTCTGATGTAGGGTTGGTGAAGTTCTTTTCCCATTCAGTAGGCTTATTTACTGTGTCCTTTTCCTTACAGAAGCTTCTCAGTTTCAGGTGGTCCTATTTATTAATTGTTGCTCTCAGTGTCTGTGATACTGATGTTGTATTTAGGAAGTTGTCTCCTGGGCCAATGCATTCAAGTCTACTTTCTACTTTCTCTTCTATCAGGTTCAGTGTAACTAGAATTATGTTCAGGTCTTTGATCCGCTTGGGCCAGTAATCAGATTGGTGAATACCCTAACTTATAGAGCCTTCATTCAGTAACTGATGGAAGCAGATGCAGAGATCCACAGCCAAGCACCAGGCTGAGCTCCAGGAGTCCAGTTCAAAAGAGAGAAGAGGGATTCTATAAGCAAGGGCTTATAGATCATGGTGAGGAAACCAACAGGGACAACCAATCTAAACTAGTGGAAACTCATGAACTTTAGACCAACAGCTATGGAGCCTCAATGGGACTTCACTAGGCCCTCTGCATAATCAAGACAGTTGTGTAGCTTGATCTGCTTAAGGGGTCCCATGGCAGTAGTATCAGGATCTATCCCTGGTGCATGAGCTGGCTTTTTAGAGCCCACTACTTATGGTGGGACACCTTGCACAGCCTTGATGCAGGGGGAAGGTCTTGAACCTGCCTCTACTGAACGTACCAGGCTCTGCTGACTCCCCATGAGAGGCTATACCTTGTTGGAGGAGGGAATGGGTGTTGGGTTGAGGGGGAAGACTGGAGAGGCAGGAGGAAGGAAGAGAGGGGAATCTGTGTTTGGTATGTAAAATTAATAAAAATATTCCCTAACAAAAAATTTAAAAAAGAAAAAAAATCTGTAAAATTTACATTTCTAGGGTTCTTGACAGTACTGAATATGACCTGTTATTAAATTATATTTTGATGTTATTAATTTTATTGAATGTGATTTTCAAAGTGTTTCAATTATGTAGAAGGGATATCATATTCTTTTAAGAAGCATGCTGAAACATGATGACTAAAATTGAAAGTTTCTTAAAAATCACCTTCAATGTTACAGGAAAATAAGTATGTACAGATATCTAGATTAGTAAATATGGAATACATGTGAAAGCAGGTTTATGTCTCTTGAATTACTGAAACTTACTTGTCCTTTATGGGCTTGTAATTTTTATGACTATTATAAAACAGAATGAAAGCAGAAATTCTCAATTTTGAAAGTATTTATACCTCATATCTTAAACATTTGACAATCATCTCTGCTCTAGAGACTTTCCTGCGTTTGGCAAGTAACTTACTTCGTATTTCCCTTTTAGTGTACACAAAAATAAAACAAAACAATCAGGAACACCTTTTAAGGAGACTTGCTCTTATTTCCATGAACACACTTCTGAACTAATCTTTAACCACATTCAAACTTCTTGGGGGCTGCACACAGCAACAGACATTAATAAGTCCTCAGGAGCACTATATGGTTTACAAAATGCCCACTTCCAGGTGGTCCTTCTGCAGACTTAATTTTCTCACATTTTTTCCCACAATATATCTTCAGGTTCTATATTCTTTTCAACTCTAGTCCATGTAAGAATTCACATCCTACCTAGTATTCTAGATTAACTTCTTTATGGTATGTCATCTTCTCTCAAGATGTTTACTAAACATTTTATCACCAAATGAGAAATAAGGGCTTGGTAAACTGCAGCCACCATCTTGAGGAAGATGGCCAACCAGTACTTTTTTGGAGCTAAAGTGACTAAGCAGCAAAGGATAGCATCCAACAAGAGAGAACTTAGAAACAATATTGTTGGAACTGGGAAGAATTGATGAATAAGTTTCAGTTTGTATCTACTTTCGGATCCATTGAACACTACATGGAAGACAGAGAATAGAATTCAACTGTCAAAGCCTGAAGGTCACAATCCTGACAAGCAGCCCAGCAAGCTTGCTGACATTTAGCCTTAAATAAATGTGTTACATGATTCAGATGGACAAGGCCTGTTGTATCACTTCTCTGAAAAAAAACTTCATATTCCAACATTTGCAAAATTCCAGATTCAGAGAGTTATTATGTGCTTCATTGGCAAACATATATTTTATCCTGTTTCGCTTTGTTTTATTTAGAATATGTTATTGTCTAGAACATTTAATGAATAATTTCAAAAAGAATAGATTTGCAAATCTGATAGATAAAATGATGTGAAGAAGAGATGAAAGTTTCAGCTTTAATTGAAACATCTTTATAAACCCCTCATCCTCTTTCAAGGATTTGGGAACACCACGGAAGAAAAGGCAGAAAGAACGAGAGTTTGAGGATGGGAAGTGGTACATCGCCTTTCGGACTAACATGGCTATTGCAATTGTTAGGGTCTGAGAGAAGTCCCATAAAAGAACACCAGTCACGCATGCAATCAACAGGAGTGTTCTTTATTTCCAACATGTTGAGATAGCAAATGGCAATCCCCAAAGAAGGTTGCAATCTCCCTTTAAGCAGAGTTAGGGGAATTCAAGCGAAGAGGGATTAATCTGGTGCTAATTGGTGGAAGAAAGATTAGACTGGGAGCTGACTGGTTGGAAGTTGTTGTGGTTAGGGGCTTGTTGACTGGAGCTTAGGAAAAAGCTATCTTTAGCTAGCAGAAATCTAGAGGGGGGGGCATCTGCTGAGCCAGCAGAAGGCTGTGGGGAGCCTGCTGATTGGTTGCCCCTGAGTTATGGTATTCCAAGACCTGCTTGCTCAGCTCCAGCTAGTTCCAGTAAACTGAAACTAAGGCCTAGTCCCTGTCAGGGCTATCAGAAACCTGTGATGGCTCTGGTCTGGATCCCCTGCCCTCTCATAGTCATGAACCTATCATGGTAGCTTGTGGTTACTTGTAAAAGATCTATGCAAGATCTAACACTACAATTCTTTTTTTTTTTTTTTTTTTTTTTGGTTTTTCGAGACAGGGTTTCTCTGTGTAGCTTTGCGCCTTTTCTGGAACTCACTTGGTAGCCCAGGCTGGCCTCGAACTCACAGAGATCCGCCTGGCTCTGCCTCCCGAGTGCTGGGATTAAAGGCGTGCACCACCACCACGGCCCGGCCAATTCTTATGTATAAGGTTTCTGTGTTCTCATGACCCAATCTTATATGGAGGAACTGTTAGCCATTGATAATTGCTGCAGATAGGAGAATCATTGTTGGAGGGTATGGTCACTGGCAAATTTCCAATAGCCCAGTAGATAACCTCACACACTTTTACATGAGCGCAGCGCTCATTAGACTTAGTGGATTACCAAAGCAGAAGAGAGAGAATACGAGGAGGAAAGAGGAGGAGATCACACGAGGTTGGGAGCAGGCCAGGCTTGGGAGACATACAGGAAGTTGGAAGAGGGAAGTGTTCATTATGTATAGTAATATCTCACTGTATACATATACAAAATTCTTATAGATTAAAAATATTTTGAATCATAAGTACCAGAGTGCTTTTGTGTGATAATTTAGTTTGATTCTTAAAGAGTATTTACATCATGAACTAAGATTTTAAACATATTTGTGTTTCACAACAGCTAAATAACATGTTCAAGGTCATCTATCCAATTTTACACCTTTTCATATTTCATGTTGCTAAGTCTACTTTTAAACTTCACAATCTATCTCATATAATGTTCTCACTTGAAATGCTTTCTAATTAAGATTGTTTTCATTTATTGTCTTGGGGTTTTTAAATCTAGAAAATTAAATCAAATTCTAAGATCAAGTTACTTACAAATAACTGCTTGGAAAAATTAAGAATGTGGATTTATTTATAATCCCTTGTCCTTAAGTTCAAGCAAAACTCAACAAAAAGTAATTAAAGAGAAAAATGCAAAGCCTATTTCTTCACACTGCATACATGGAATTAAGATAATAAGTCTTTCTTGAAAGCCATGGAATTGTTTTACAGAGGCTATCTTGGCACTGTAGAACTAAAGATTCTCTTCAATGATTCAATTATGAAATGAGATGTTTTACTTACTGTGGATATTCCCAGTGGGAATTGGATTGAACAAATATCCATTTCTTATTTATTATCCAACAATAACCCAAGATCATCCTGAATGGAATATATTAATTTGATGTATTAATATCCATGTTATTAATAATTTAATATGATATGTGAATAGTCATTTGTATGGAAATGTTTAGGCTGAGTTGAATTTAAATCATTCAGATATATTTTCTTGCCTTCAAAATAAATGGAAACTATTTCAATGTCTAACCTGAGAACTCCCATTATCAATAACTTTAAGAAACCTTAAACATTGTTGTTTGCAACATGTTCAATTTCAGTGTATCTACTGCCAGATGAGGGGCATGCTGTACATTGCTTGCTTTAAGATCTTACTTTAAAAACCAGTATATATTTTAATGTAACTCTGTTATTTTGAGAATATGTATTCAATTTCAAACAATGTCTTGTGAACTGTTTACATAGGAAAACAAAAAGACATTACTGTGGAAAGAGGACTTGGGGAGAAGGGAATTTGACAGTTTTGGGAAGAAGTTAGTAGAGTTACATGACTGAAATTGTTGAAGAACAAATTTAATAAAAGTTATTAATGTACTGATGCACTTTTTAAAAGTATCATCTTTTATAGCTAAGTAAATCTATAGGAAAATGTTAAATAAAAATGAGAGAAAAAATTTAAATTTTGGAAAACAGCTGTAAGATGCATGAAATAAGTGCTGGGAACCTCACCAATGCCTGTCATTCTGTGTCAGTCACAGTGAAGGTCTGCTATTTCCCTGATCCACAGTGATAGATGATACACACAAACAGACCCATGTGTGTTCACATACACACAGACACACATAATAAAACTTTTCCTGAACAATCTCAATAATGGTGTGTTTTATAACCTATCACAAGGTTAAATGGCAAAGATGAAATGGTTGATTGGATTGACTTCATGTGAAAATTCTCTCCTTGCCTAACAGATAGCTGCCTCTCTTGACGTGCTCTGTCATGCCTTTCCTCTGTGTATCTCTGTTTTTGAGTCTCAGTCTCTCTCTCTATTTCTTCAACTTGTTCTTAATTAATTGCAATAACTATTGTAGACCGGATCTCCAAATAATACCACATTCTAAGGGTCAGTACATTAAAACTCATGATATGAATGGCTTGCTTCATTCCAGTCTGTACAAAAGAAAAAGACACACATATTAAATCCTGAGATATCTACTTTAATAGTAGACATAGCTAAATGAAAGACATCTTGTCTTCCCAGACTTAAATTGATGTAATCTTAATTTACTAAAATAATATCCTTATCAGTATTCAACAACACTTTAAACACACACACACATACAAATAACTGTATCATATTCTGTTATAAAATTTAAGACTATCAAAAGCTAGCATATTTCTGAAAAGAAGAAACAACCCTAGAAAATTGACATTTCATGATTTCAAATGTATTATAAAATATAGGAATTTAAGATGCTGTATTACTATATTGATCAGTATAGAGATAAATTAAATAAATTAGAATATTCATGAATATACTCTTTTATATGGGGCAAGCACTAAGATAATTCAGTTCAGTATCTTTAACAAATATAAAGGTGAAGTTGGATCATAATGCACAAAATAAAGTTAGATCTTTACACACTACCATGTGAAAATTAATTCAATAATATGGACCTGTGGCTTAAATGGAAGAAGCAAAACTATGATATGTTTAAAGAAAATAAAAACAAATTGCATCACAATATTAAATTGACATTGCTTCATTCAATATCACATAAAAGAAACAGTCCACCCCAAAAAAATAAACAACCAAAAATGGCAATTTGGACATCGTGGTACAATTTGTGAATGTATAAACACAAACTGAGGAAAAAGGAAAGCACATATCAAGAGGAAATGCTTGCTAATTAACTCTCACATAAAGGAAGAACATCCAGATGATATAAGGGACTCTTAGAGCAACCAAGTTCAAAATACACAAAGAAATTGAGAAACAAGTCTCCAAGAAAATAGAAGGTAAATAAACATTAAAAATTGTAGTAAAAAAACAAAGATAGTGAAATATTTGTGCAGAGCTAGTGAGAATATAACAAAGGAAACTTTCAGAAAGTGGCTTTGTTGTTCTTCACAAGAAAATGAGAAATTAAATACAGAATTCCTAAATAACCCAACCATTTACTGCTATGTAGATATACAAATAATCTGAAACACAGTTCCTTTAATAAATATGTATGACCATTACTCAGACCAAAAACTAGAAGTGTTTGCAATAACATTATGGAAATGTATTATTATTAATAGAGATGCATTTTTAACAAAAAGAATGAAGATTAAATTTTGATAATTTTACAGTATGGCATGAATGGACCTCAAACATGTCATGTTATGTTACATAAAATGAGACAGACTCACAGAATATGCTAAATGACTCCTCTTTAATAAAGTTTCTAAAATAAACAAATTTATACACAATAGAAGTAGATTTTAGAGAAGGGAGGCCTTCCCGGTAGGGGTGAGGGTAGAAGGGAGCCTGCCCGCTGGCCAGAATCTGGGGCCAAGGTGAGCAGGTCTTCCCAGGGGTGGCTGGC
>CABHPH010127157.1:22153-39226 GCA_902168325.1 Peromyscus nudipes
CCAGAATCTGGGGCCAAGGTGAGCAGGTCTTCCCAGGGGTGGCTGGCGCCCAGGATAGCCAAAAGAATCCTGTACAATAAAACAACCTCTGGAGGCATCACGATCCCTGACTTCAAGCTCTACTATAGAGCTACAGTAATATAAACAGCTTGGTACTGGCATAAAAACCGACTTGTGGACCAATGGAATCGAATTGAAGACCCTGACATTAATCCGCACACCTATGAACATATAATTTTTGACAAAGAAGCCAAAAGCACACAATGGAAAAAAGAAAGCATCTTCAACAAATGGTGCTGGCATAACTGGATATCAACGTGCAGAAGGCTGCAAATAGATCCATATCTATCACCGTGCACAAAACTTAAGTCCAAGTGGATCAAAGACCTCAACATAAATCCAGCTACTCTGAACCTGATAGAAGAGAAAGTAGGAAGTAGTCTTGAACGCATTGGCATAGGAGATCGCTTCCTAGGTATAACACCAGTAGCCCAGACACTGAGACAAACGATCAATCAATGGGACCTTTTGAAACTGAAAAGCTTTTGTAGAGCAAAGGATACGGTCAACAAGGCAAAGCGACAGCCCACAGAATGGGAGAAGATCTTCACCAACCCCACATCGGACAGAGGCCTGATATCCAGAATATATAGGGAACTCAAGAAATTAAACATCAAAATTCTCAACAGTCCAATTAAGAAATGGGCTATAGAATTAAACAGAGAATTCTCAGCAGAGGAAACACAAATGGCTGAAAGACCTTTAAGGAATTGTTCAACATCCCTAATCATTAGGGAAATGCAAATCAAAACAACTCTGAGATACCACCTTACGCCAGTCAGATGGGCTAAGATCAAAAACACTGAGGACACCTTGTGCTGGATAGGATGTGGAGCTAGGGGAACTCTCCTCCACTGCTGGTGGGAATGCAAGCTGGTACAGCCACTGTGGAAATCAATATGGCGCTTTCTTAGAAAATTGGGAATCAATGTCCCCCAAGATCCAGCTATACCACTCTTGGGCATATACCCAAGGAATGCTCAATCATACCACAAGGGCACTTGCTCAGCTATGTTCATATCAGCATTATTTGTAATAGCCAGAACCTGGAAACAACCTAGATGCCCCTCAACCGAAGAATGGATAAATAAACTGTGGTACATATATACAATGGAATACTACTCAGCAGAGAAAAACAATGACATCATGAGGTTTGCAGGCAAATGGAGGGATCTAGAAAAAATCCTCCTGAGTGAGGTAACCCAGACTCAGAAAGACAAACATGGTATGTACCCACTCATAGGAGAATACTAGTTGTGGAACAAGGATGACTGGATGGCTACCCACAACACCAAGGAGGCTACCTGGAAAACAGGACCTCATTGTACATTTTTAATGTCTTTATCAAACTTCAGGTGTCCATAAGTGTTTGGATTTACGTCCAAATCTTCTGTTTGATTCCAATAATCAATGTGTCTTTTTTGTGCTAATGCCATCCTGTTTTAATTACTAATTCTCTGCAGCACAATATGAAATAAAAGCTATAGATACCTGCCATGGTTCTTTTATTATTCAAGATTGTTTTTTCTATTTTGGATTTTACATGTTTCCACGTGAAGCTGAAAATTAGCTTTTCAAGTTCGGTGAAGAATTTTGGTGGGGATTGTATTGAATCTGTAGATTGATTCTGGTAGGATTGTAATTTTTGTCTTATTAATTCTAAATATCTATGCACATAGATGATCTTTCCATTTTCTGATATTTTCTTAAATTTCTTTCTGCAAAGACTGGAAGTTTTTGTTTTGTTTTGTTTCATGGAAGTCTTTTACTTGCTTCATTAGAATTACCCCAATATATTTTATATGATTGAGGCTACAGCAAACTAAAAATTATATTTGTATTGAGGCTATTGTGAAAGATGTTATTTCCCTGAATTTTTTTCTCAGTCTGTTTGTCGTTTGTGTATAGAGTGGCTACTGAGTTTTACGTGTAAAATTTGTATCCTTCTACAATGCTGAAATTGTTCATCAGCTGCAGGAGTTCTTTAGTAAAAATTTTAGGGTCACTTATGTATATAATCATATCATCTGCAAATAAAGACAGTTTGACTTCTTCCCTTCCTTTTTGTATTCTATTATCTCCTGTTTTCTTTTTGCTCTAGCTAAGACTTCAAATACCATGCTGAATATGCATGGAGAGAGTGGAATATTTTGTCTTGTTCCTGATTTTAGTGGAAATATTTTGAGTTTTTCTCCATTTACGTTGATGTTGGGAATAGGCTTTCTATACTCTATTATGTTGGGGTAAATCTATTTTATCTCTAATATCTTCAGGACTTTTATCATTAATGATTTTGGGTTTTGTCAAAGATATTTTCTACATCTAATGAGATGATTATGTGTTTTTTTTTATCTTTCAGTATGTTTATATAGTGGATTGTATTTATTGATTTTCATGTTGACCCATCTTTGGGATGAAATCTTCTTAATCACAGTGGATCAAGTGTGTTCATGAATTTGCTTTGGAAGTATTTTATTGAAAAATTTTGTATCTATGTCCATAATGGAAATTGATATGTAATTATCTTTCCTTCTTTAGTCATTTTTTTTTCGAGACAGGGTTTCTCTGTGTAGCTTTGGAGTCTGTCCTGGATCTCACTTTGTAGGCCAGGCTGGACTCGAACTCACAAAGATTTGCCTAGCTCTGCCTCCCGAGTGCTGGGATTAAAGGCGTGTGCCACCACTGCCCGGCTCCTTCTTTAGTCTTTATGTAGTTTGTGTATCAGATAAACTATGGCCTCATAATAAGAATTGAGCATTGGTCTTTCTGTCTTTATTTTGTGGAATAATTTTGGGGGTAATAATACTAACTCTTCTTTGAAATTATGGAAGTATTCTACACTAAAACCATCTGATCCTAGGCTTTTGTTGTTTGGAAGACTTTTAAATACTGCTTCTATTTTACTGATGGTTATATATAGTGGTATTCTATTTGTACTGAAATGTGATTTTATTTGTATGTTAATAAATAAAGTTGCCTAGGGGTCAGAGCTATTAGCAAGCCATAGCAAAAGCCAGGGCGGTGGTGGTCCACGCCTTTAATCCCAGCACTTGGTAAGCAGAACTAGGTAGATCTCTGTGTGTTCAAGGATACAGCCAACATTGGAGACACACGCCCTTAATCTCAATACCAACCATAGAAAACCTGGAGGTCTATACAGAGAGGCAGTAATGAGGCAGTCACGTAGTTGGGTTTACAACCAATGAGAAGGCAGAACAGACTCTTATTTAAAAACGAACGCACAGGAAGTAGCTCTCTTTTCGGAGAGGTCTCCTGGCGGGAGAAGCTAGCTGGTGGAAAAGCGGGTAAGACTCTTAGCTCTGACCTCTTTGGGCTTTCATCCTTACATTGGCTTTGTGTTTATTATTTAATAAGGCGGTTGGTTACATCTACAGTTATAGGTCTTTTTAAGTTGATTATGGGTCATGATTTAACTTTGATTGCTGTTACATATGGAGAATATTATCCATTTCTTTCATATTTTCTAATTTGGTATACAGATTTTAATCATGTCCTTATGATTTTTTGGACTCTCTATTTATTGTAATGTGTTCCAATTCCTTTACAGTTTTGTTAACTTGGATCTTTTATCTCCATCTTTTAGTTAATTTGGCTAAGGGTTTGTCAATGTTATTGATTTTCTCCAAAACCAAGTTGTGATTCTTTGTGCTTGTTCATTATCTATGTTCATATTTTATTGATTTCATTTTTATTCTGATTATTTGTTACCATCTACTCCTTTTTGGTATAATTTCTCCTCCTTGTTCTAGACCTTTCAAGTGTGCCATTAAGGTACTATTGTGAAATCTTTCCAATTTTTTCTATGTAGCCACTTAGTGCTATAAACTCATCTCTTAGAACTGTTTTCATTGTGTTCCACATGTTTGGTATAGTAAATATTCATTCTTACTCAATTCTAGAAAGTCTTTCATTTCTTTCTTGACTAATTTTCATTTGTTAGTGAAGATTTCAGTTTCCATGAGTTTGTAATCTTTCTGTTCTTTCTGTTGTTGATATCTAGATTTTCTCTGGTGGTCAAATAGCAAAGTATTATTTTAATTTTCTTGTATCTATTGAGATTAGGTTTGCTTTTTGTACATGACCAGTTTTGGAGAAAGTTTCATGAGCTGCTGAAATTAAAATATATTCTTTGCCCTGCATCCTTTCTAACATAGACAGTCATTAGTGTTTTTGATCATAGCCATTCTGACAGGTGTAAGGTGGTATCTCAGAGTCCTTTTGATTTACACTTCCCTGATGACTAATGATATTGAGCATTTCCTTAAATGTCTTTCAGCCATTTGAAATTCCTCTTTTGATCATTCTCTGTTTAGCTCTTTAGCCCATTTTTAATTGGATTGTTCAGTATTTTGATGTCTAGTTTCTTGAGTTCTTTATATACTGTAGAGATCAGTCCTCTATCAGATGTGAAGGTCTTTTCCCATTTTGTAGGCTGTCATTTTGTCTTATTGACCATGTCTTTTGCCCTAAAAAAGCTTCTCAGTTTCAAGAGGTCCCATTTATTAATTGTTGTGCTCAGTGTCTGTGCTGTTGATGTTATATTTAGGAAGTGGTCTCCTGTGCCAATGCATTCAAGAGTACTTCCTACTTTCTCTTCTATCAAGTTCAGTGTAACTGGATTTATGTTGAGGTCTTTGATCCACTTGGACTTGAGTTTTGTGCATGGTGACAGATGTGGATCTATTTGTAATCTTTTACAAGTTGACATCCAGTTATGCCAGCACCATTTGCTGAAGATACTTTCTTTTTTTCCATTGTATAGTTTTGGCTTCTTTGTCAAAAATCAGGTATTCATAGGTTTGTGGATAAATGTCAGGGTCTTCAATTCGATTCCTCCACTGTTGGTGGGAGTGCAAACATGTACAACCACTGTGAAAATAAGTATGGTGGTTTCTCAGAAAATTGGGAATCAATCTACTGCAAGACCCAGCCATACCACTCTTGGTCATATACCCAAGGAATTCTCAACCATACCACAAAGATACATGCTCAACTATGTTCATAGCAGCATTATTCATAATAGTCAGAACCTGGAAACAACCTAGATGCCCATCAACTGAAGAATGGATTAAGAAAATGTGGTACATATACACAATGGAGTACTACTCAGCAGAGAATAACAATGACAGTATGAAATTTGCAGGCAAATGGATGGAACTAGAAAATATCATCCTGAGTGAGGTAACCCAGACCCAGAAGGACAAACAAGGTATGTACTCACTTATAAGTGGATACTAGATATAAAGTAAAGAACAATCAGACTGCAACCCACAGATCCAGGGAGGCTACATAGCAGGGGAGACCCTAGGATGACTGTGGCTTATAGTAAGTTTTGGTTTTACTCAATCACTTGGCAAGCATCAGTGAAAGATTTCACTATTAGGATAAGACATATTGTTCTGGCCATTCTGGATTTTGTTTTTTTATGCTGGTATCTAGGCATCTATTTGAGGGATAATTGTAATTTTAGGTATTGATACCTGGTTTTGTCTTTTTTGGTTGTATATTGAATTCCTTGTTTTCTGTTGCCCTCTATGATTCTTTGGAGAGTATAGTGGCTGTGGACTGCTTGGTAGTGAATGCTCCTAAGATCCCGCCAGAGGTAGCTACAAGTGGTGCCCTTGGTATGATTTGCTTGCATATATTGGGATCTGGCATTAAGGAGTGAGGTTGGGGTAGAAGTAGGTGAACTGAGAGGGTCCACAGAATGAAAGAAAACTGGGTGTGCCACCAGCATGTAGGCAGACCTCTGAGAAGGGGGCAGAGAAAGAGGAGGGGTAACAGTTGTTGATCTGCTACACAGCTGGGGATAAGAATGGGGATTGGAATTGAAAAGACAAGAGGTAGAGTGAAGATCATATACTTGAATCCCTGGCAGGTGTGGCTTGTAGGTTTCCAAGAAATGTCTCCTAGAATTTGAATTTGAGACAAAGGGGTAGGATAATGGAGGAAGGCTGTAGAAGATCTGTGAGATCTACTGAGAATGGTTACAGAGAGAAAGGGGAGCCTACAGCAGGTGGTCTGCAACAAGCTCAGAACACAACCTGGAATTGTAATTTAAGGATGGGGAAGAGTGATGGTCACCTATTCCTATGAGAGCCATAGACCTGGTCTTATCTAATATGGTCTTTCAGATTGCATTCCTGTATTTGAATGGCATCTGACTAGATTATGTCATGATTTATCCCCACTTCTTGGCAAATATTTAGGTTTCTCTAGCAACAGAGATACTTGGAATTATCCTAAATAGAAGCATGCTTTTTGTATTTATCCTAGGGAGAATGAGACTTCTTTGGTGAGAAATGCTTTTCAAAATTACTAGTATTTAATATTTTATTTGTATGGTATCCAATTTTCTCATCTTGCTTGTAGCTTGTTTCTTTGAGGAAGATGTGCCTTGCATTTAACCAGGGTGACCTGTCTAGTATCAATTGCTAAACTTCTCTACAGTATGGCTACTTTTATGATTAAGTCCTAGTGTGGGTCCTGAACTTTGTGAGGCTGTAGGAAATGAGATACTCTTCATGAGCTGCCAAGGGGGTCCACTGGATTTCATATTTAGTTTTGAATGATGATTAATCAACATCAGGCTTTGACTTTTTCCCCTAGAACATCAATTGCCCCAGGAAACTTCCCTAGCATTCTACTTGCTTGTAATTAAAATTGCCTTCATATTTCTAAACCCTACAATAAGAACAGTAGCTAGTATATTTCTTTCCATTAATATAACAATCTATTTTGGTACCTCGAGGATTTTAACAATTGCTCTTTTATTTTATGCCAGAGGCTACCTATGATTCATCTGCTACCAGAGAATACAGTCCTTGCCCCAGCAAAGGGTAGATGATTAACAGTGTAGTTAACAGTTTTCTCAATTTCTACTTCTCAGACCACTCAGGTACTGACATGCAGACTTTGACTCTTTTTTTCAAGAATGAGGCTTTGAAATGATATGAGTAGTTGAACCTTCTCTGAAGAGCTTCCTTGGAATTAATCCCTACACTGGAAGAGAAAAAGGTAAAATTGGATGGTACTACACTCAAAGTGTGGTGCATACATAACTCTCAATGCAGGAGAAAGGGGTGCTGAGGCAGGTAGGGTACTGTTAGTCCTCAACTAGAACAGTTGATCAAGGCTTCAGATGCAGGCATAAAACAGGCCTCTGGTAAAGGATGCCTTTTAATGGTAATGAAGGATGTGTGACATGGCACTTTGCACAGGATAATTTCATTAGAGGTTCAACAGCTGAAGGATGAAGCTAAGCACACTAAGCTGGTATGAATATCAGCCATTGAACTTCAAAAGGAGAGTTGGTAGATTGTTATACTGAACATCCCTTTGCATATTAAAAGAAAACACAGGATTGATTTTCAATACTTCTAAAAGAAAAATCTAGATGTAAATATTTCCAAAAACCATAAAAATTAGAGACCAAGACATTATATAAAGTGGGGAAACACTGGACCCAAATTGTGGATACTCAAAGTTTGAACAAGAAAGAAATGAAATGCGTCTTTCCACTTTATAGTTATTGGCCTTGATGTCATACAAAAAAAATGTGTTAACAATTATTTTTGTACAAAATATAGGCCTACTTCTCTTTAGTTGCTTATTTTGGTATTGTCATTTATTTACAACAATATATGCCTATGCATTCCTTGCAGTTTCTTTTCTCTGATATCTGATAAGAATATTTTAAAAAGAATATGTTATTGATTCTTTAAGAACTATGTATATTTACTACATAGATATTCTATGGTGTGTGGTCATCCTCTGCAGCATGTTCAACACTCCAGGAGACATACCCCTAAAGAAAACTTTTTTCTTCAGTTAATGGTGAAATATCATACCCACCCTCATCTCCATCTTACTATCTAGTGTGATAGTTCTCAACCTGTGGGTGGAGACCTATTTTGGCAAACCTCTATCTCCAAAAATATTTACATTATGATTCATAACAGTAGCAAAATTACAGTTATGAATTAGCAATGAAATAATTTTATGGTTGGAGGTCACCACAACATGAGGAACTGTATTAAAGGGTCATAACACTAGGAAGATTAAGAACCTCTTCTCTGGTGTTTCTCTTCTTGTAGTTCTGAAGAAGCCATTGTGTTGGCTAATTTTATGTCAGCATGACACAGGCTAGAGTCATTTGAGAGCAGGGAACCCCAGCTGAGAAAATGGGTTCCTAAGACTGGACTATAGGCAAGCCTGTGTAGCATTTTCTTAATTACTGATTGATATGGGAGGGTCCAGACAATTGTGGGCAGTGCCGATCCTGGACAGGTGCTCCTGAGTTCCATAAGAAAACAGTCTGAGTCATCCATGAGGAGCAAGCTTGCAAGCAGCACCCTTCTATGGCCTCTGTATCAGCTCATGTCTCTAGGTTCCTGCCCTGCTTGGGTTCTTGCCCTCACTGCTTGGTGAGGAACAGTGATATGGAACTGTGGGTGGAAAAAAACAAACAAACAAACAAACAAAAAACCAAAAACAACAACAAAAAAAACTTTCCTCCTCAAGTTGCCTTGGGTCATGGTGGGTTTTTTTTCAATATTTTTATTGATTATTTTGGAATTTCACATCATGATCCTCTATCACAATCACTTGCCAGTCCTCCCAGGTCCAGCCCCCGACATTGTGACCCCTTTCCCCTGAAAAAAACAGAAGAAGTCCCCTTTGTATTACACATATATTCATGGTAGCATGGTCAAACTCCAAATGCCCAGCCCCTTAAAGAAAACCGAATCCTTCCCTACCTGCACCTTTCCAGAAGCCATCAGTTGAGGAGAGATACACTTAAATATCCTTGCCACAATTTTTAAGAGTTCTCTATGATGGCTTTTTGTCAAGGCTGTACATTTCTGGGGAGGGGACATGTTGGTGTAGGGATTGTCATAGAAGCCTTCTGTATCCCTCTTTCTCAACTATGAATCTGCACTCATGAGACCACTGCAAAAATAGTTTCCTTGACCTTTACAGTCAGTGGGAGCATGGATCATGAACTTCCACATAGTTTCTGGTGACAGCCTGTGCCACAGACTTAACATGGTTTTCTGTGACAGTACAGACCACAGATTTCAACATAGACCTCTGCCACAGCACAGGCCAGACACCATCATAGCCCCAGGTAGTACCACAGAGCAAAGATATCAAGATGGCCTTAGGTGGCTGCAGAGGCTGTTCACATCAACATGGCCCCTGCAGCAGCGTGGCCCCAGGGCATCAACATCATTTCAGGCTGCAGTACAGACCACAGACATCCACACCATCTTTGGTAGTAACATGGGCCACAGACATCAATGTGGCCACCAGCTGTAGTAGGAGCATGGACCCACACATGACTCTCCTGGTGGCAGCATGGATCACAGACATCAACATGACTTCTAGTGGCTACATAGGCCACCTACATCAACAGAGCCACCAGCTGCTGTAGGACCATGGATATCCACATGAACTTCAGGCTTCAACATAGCCTGGGACAGCTGGACCACAGATGCCCTTACGGCCTCCAGAGGCAGCACAGTCCATAGAAATACTGTTGAGGTGGTCCAATCCAGAAAATGAATCGTTCTTCATCTCAGACATTCTGTCATTGCTCGGAACCAGGGTGATCATGGAGCTAGGCAGTATATTTGACGACTGAGTCTGCACAAAGTCCAGGGTACTGCATACCACCCTTTCAGCCCTACTTAGCAAGGACGTGTTCTCCAGTCCACCATAGCCTTCTCTCATACCTGTCACTCCTGTTGAGTCTCTAGTCCCCTGTTCTTCACTTTTCACTCATTACTCAGTTCCTCCATCTTTCCCACCTCCCCATAGCATGTGTTCATTTTAGTGGCATTGGAAACTGCAGTATGTATTTCTTTGCAGAAATAGCTTGACATGCATATACTCATTGCAGAGTCTTTGATCTGGTTCAAGACTTCTGGTCTCTGAAGCACCATAAATACTGGACCATTGTCAGATATCCAACTAGAGTCAGGGTGATGTTGCTACTGGGTACATCATCTGGGGCTGGTTCAGTGCAAGCTCCTGACTGCCGCACACCTCGCTGTTTATGATGTCTGCTGCCCTGAATCTCAATGGGCTCTCACTGCCTCATGTGGCTCTGTTCTGATATCTTTCTTTCCAATTTTGTAAGTTCACTTTTTAAAAGAATCTTCCCATCAGATTTGCCTTTTGTATTTGTTGTTGTTGTTTTCTTAGATGTCTGGAGCTATAGCAGGCCTGCTGTGGGATGGTCTGTATGTCAAACATGTTGCTTATTGGTCAATGAATAAAACACTGATTGGCCAGTGGTCAGGCAGGAAGAAGTATAGGCGGGACAAGGAAGAGAGAATTCTGGGAAGTGGAAGGCTGAGGAGACACTGCCAGCCGCCACCATGACAAACAGCATGTGAAGATGCCGGTAAGCCACAAGCCATGTGGCAAGGTATAGATTTATAGAAATGGATTAATTTAAGATATAAGAACAGTTAGCAAGAAGCCTGCCACGGCCATACAGTTTGTAAACAATATAAGTCTCTGTGTTTACTTGGTTGGGTCTGAGCGGCTGTGGGACTGGTGGGTGAGAGAGATTTGTCCTGACTGTGGGCCCGGCAGGAAAACTCTAGCTACAGGCCTGTCAAATTTCTTTCCAACTGCCTCTGTCACACTAAGGAGCCTGTATGGGTCTCTCAGACTCCTTGAAGCTACTAGGTGGGTATTGGCAGCTGCTGCCATCTTTATTTGCTCCCTGGTCTTGGTGTATTATCACAGCAATTGCAACCCTTTTTGAGACAGCTGATAAGAAAGCACACTGCTTTCTCTTTATATGGATGCGAGACATATAAAGCCCCTTAGCCACAGCCCTTCTAACAGAACCGTCACTGGCCAAATAATCTAATCACAATAAAAAAGCAGTCTCTCTCTGTTGCTCTGAACCATTTCAGATGCAGGATATCTGCCCTGAACTTTCTGGTCAGCCACATTGTATACTGTTGGATTAATATCAAACAATTAGGGAGGGAAGCGTTTATTAGGCTCACACTTCAGCATTGCTGTTCATCAGTAAAGGAAGTCAGGACAGGAACTCAAACAAGGCAGGATCCCAGAAGAAAGAGCTGGTATATAGGCCATGGAGGGGATCTGCTTAGTGGCCTGCTTTCCAGGGCTTGCTCAGCCCACCTTCTTATAGAAGCCAGGACCATCAAGCAACCCAGCAATGACACCACCCACCCTGGGCTGGGCCCACCCCATTGATCACTAAATGAGAAAATGCCTTACAGCTGGATCTCAAGGAAGCATTTCCTCAGCTAAGGCTCCTTCCTCTCTGATGACTCTAGTTTGTGTCAAGTAGAAACACAAAATGACTAAGGACACCCCACCGATATTTTATAGGACTTCCTAATTTTCTGGTATATACACCAGTGTAACTTGAATACTTCTGCTAAAACCAAAATAGCCTTCTCTCAACAAGCAATTTCACTGAAATGGCTATCAATACAAATAGCTATCTCCCTTTCTTCACAGCAGCTTCTTGCTGTGGTTCCTCAAAACAGTGCCAGATTTGCAGATTGTCACTTTATTAAAGGCAATGGTTATCTTCTTGTGTTACACATATTGTTGTATTCTAACAAGTTTTCATTGGAATGTTCTTATCATTATTCTTTCCTAGACTCATACTAAGTTCTTCCAGGAAACCAGGTCATCTTTCAAAACTGGGCCACATGACACTGCTAATTTTTATATAGAAAAACATGACATGGAAGATTTCAAATAAAATGACACCTATTCAGTGCAATGTTAAATACAGTTGGTCTTTGGTCTCAATAAATGTAAAATTGCCTTTACTCTCTTTCTTGAGTAGTAGCTACATTTGGCACTCCCGCTACATTCTCCATATACCAGTCTTCAGTCTGTTCTGTATGTTATACTTTGCAGCCACAGTGTCAATAAATCATAGAAAAAAATAACTGCAAAATGAACTGGAACCATATGCCCACATATTGACTGTTTTGCATTGTCATTAGTTTGTAGTCAGTAAAATACAACAAGTATTTTATATCATTTTGTGTCTACCAAATGTAAGTATTATAAATTATCTAGTAATAAAGATGTTGAGGAAAATGTCAAAGAATAAAAAAAATGGCATGATGTATGTTAAGTTATATTAAAATATTCTCCCATTTTTTTAAAGGATTTGAGCATATGTAGAATGTGCATCCACAGCAGGCCCCATGAATGTCAAGGATAATGGTATTCAATTAGCAAAATCTTAACATATTAAATGGACATAGGAATCCTTCAAAAAGTCAGGGACAAGATACTGAGAATAAGTGGTTGCTGAGGGCTTAGCCCTAAAGAAAGCATTTATGCAACTCGCTCTAAGGCTCATAAGAGGGAACACAATACATGTAACAGCCAGAGAATGTGGTGATGGGCATTATCATCCTCTACACTCTGTACATTTATTGTAATCGTGAGATGACAAGTTCATTCCTGTCACTGGGTCTACACAAGACAGATCCTGTCAACTACAGACATGGAAGAGAAAAGGGTTAATGAGACTATAGCATTCACTGCTGAACTATTGGCCACTGACAATTCTGGGCATCTGAGGGAATCATTGTTTGGAGGTGTTTCTCCACTGAGGATCCCATCAGGATCTAATACATAATCTGCAAAATAGCTGGTTGAACTCAGTGGTTCCCAAACAAAACACAAGTGGAGTGTGAAGAGGAGCATTAGAGAGGAAAATATGGGGTGAGAGTGATCAGTATGCATTATGTATAGTAAGATTGTCAAATAACAAAGTTAATTAATAAAATTGAAATAATATATCAGTGAAAACAGTTATGGTCCTATCCTTAATTTTAAAGCAAAGAAAAAATTATGAATCAGTTTAGGAAGGAAACGATGTACTCCCATTATACTAAGCTTGAAAATGTATAAAAAGTTTAAATAAAGAATAATCAAATTAAACTGTCATTAACAAATAACAACTTTGCCCTTGGAAGACACATTATTAGGCAAATTGTAACTGAGGCATCAAATGTGCCCCTTGCACATTGCACATTTCAGAAAAAAATACTGTTTGCTTGTGGTTTGATTTTATCCCCAGCTTATCATTGCACATTTAAAATAGCAGTTATTACTACATGAATCCTCTAGTTACCTAAAGACTTTTAAAAAAGTATGTTCATTCTTCAATTTGAATGGCCCCATGTAAGCAACTTAAGGAACATAATTTCAAATACAGAGGAAACAAAAACCTGTTTGCATCTGATAAAATCACATTTCACATGTAAGAATGTTTTACTTACAATTTTTTTATTCCCCTTGTGCATTTGATTTCAAACATTTGCAATTTTAAGGATGCTGGAACACACCGTGAAAAATGTTCACATAAAAAAAAATCTCTCCACTCACTTCCTCTTTCTGAATTTACCTGTTTCAAGAAAACATGTAAGAGAGGTCATGTATATTAGTCTTCCTGTGCCTAGATTTTTTTCTCCTAACATATGACCTCTGAGTTCACCCATGCTTTCACAAATGAAATGATGCCTTGCTTTATGAGGCTAAATGACATTTGTTTGTGATTATAATAACATTCATCACCCTACACATTCACTCTTTGTTTTTATTTCTGGGCTGTTTTGAAAAATGCTAGGACTAATGCTGTGTAGGTGCCTAAGGAAAAGAACCCAAAATGGAGTTGGTTGTTCATACAGAATGTCTTTTTTCCCCTCGTTTTAAGGTTATATAAAGAAGTGCCATACTATTTTCTAAAATGAGTATGGATTGGCAGCCCCACCCTCAATACACATATTCCCCTTTCCCCATATTCTTACAAGAGGCCAGACTACTTTGGAGAAAATGGGCAGAAAAAAGAGAAATGTTGGTTTAATAGACAGGGATTGTAATACCTCTAAGGAGTTGGCTTTGGTTATCTTTGCACAGCACCATGACTGTAGCTAGTAACAATGCATTAAATATTTCAAAACCTTCGACAAAGAAAATTTACATGTTCTTCCCACAAAGAAAGTATCTGATGTCAGTGATATCTTAGTCCTGATTTTATAACTTCAGGCTGTGTACATGACTGTAGGCATCATATATGCATGCCATAAACACATCCAGTATATGTCAATTAAATATATAACCAAAATCTATCTTCAAATAATAGATATTTCAGGTAAACTATAAAAATAGTTTAATATAAGTAAATCATAAAATTAAGTATTATACACAGAGGACTTCCTTATGTAGATTTATTAACTAATCTAGAGCTTAGAGTATCATAATTGTTAGACAATATTACAAATTTTCTAAACATGCATAATTTCAAGTACATGAAAAATATCTACAAAAATAATTAGAATGATGAATTGCACATTTTGTGCATCATTAGTATGCTTCTCGTTCTTTGTATGATGGCAAAAATGGTTCATCCATTTATTTACCATGTGTTTGTTATCATGACCATATGCAGGAGCTATCAAGGCATTAATTATTTGTAGCCTAAAGAGTACATTTCTCAGCTCATTGATAGGAAACAGAAATGAAGAGTAATGGAGTAGAGGACAAACATGCTTGTTTGCATAAACAAACCAGCAAAAAACATGCGAGAGAGAGAGAGAGAGAGAGAGAGAGAGAGAGAGAGAGAGAGAGAGTTAGTTTCTGGGTCTCTGCAGCCTAGAAGCTTTGGAGCTTGAGACAAAAACACTGAAGGAACTACAAGGGCATGCAAATGTTTGCTCTGAGACACATTTTCTCCAGGGTTCGTTTCCATATCTTATCAGCAATTCTTATTTTAAACAGTTTTACCATTCTAAAGTATATAGTCCCAGTATTGGAGAAGCCAGCTTGGGACAGAGCCGAACACTTATGGACCCATACAGGGTATAAATGATGATGTCTTTTGAAGCTGCTTTTGTGTCCTGTTTTACAGCATCACTAAACTAGAGTTCATATAATGTTCTTTCCTTGCTGACTCTGTTAGATAATTGCTCACATACATTGGTTATATAATAGGTTTCCTGCTGACTGAAATATAACTTAGAGGTACTTATTTATTTTTAAATTTTGACTAATAAAATGCATACATTTAAATTAAAGATTTGGAAGATTGTAAGGATGTGTGTGTGTGTGTGTATATATATATATATATATATATATATTTTAACCTGGAATGTTTAGCACTTAATAAAAAATTCAAAAAGCTTTGCTTATATATTCTGTAAAATAAAAAAATGAAAGTTGAATCATTTAATTATTTTTTAAATTAAATATCCTTATAGAAGTATTCACAATGATTTTTCTTCTTTATTTGTACCATGTTTCACACACTAAGAGGATTACATTGGTGTTTTCATTAATGCCCTTTCAATAATCTCAAAAAGCCTTGATAAACATTCTAAAGTAAACACAAATTTTGAACATTTGTATATATTTTTAGTTGTTTGCTTTCTGACAGCTGCATACATGTGTAAATTTCATTTTAAATCACACTCACCTTCTACCCTCTCTTATCTCCCTCCTACCCATCTGTGGTGGTATTGTGTTCCCCAAAATATTGTGTACCCTAATAAACATATCTGGAGTCAGAGACAGAACAGCCACTAGATACAAAGGCTAGAAAATGGTGGCACTCACACCTTTAATCCTAGCATTTCAGAGGTAGAAATCCCTCTGGGTCTCTGTCAGTTCAAGGCCACATTGGAAACAGCCAGGCAAGGTGACTCACGCCTTTAATCCCAGGGAGTGAGCCTTTAATCCCAGAGAGTAATGGTAGAAAGGAAAGATATATAAGGCGTGAAGAACAGAAACTAGAAGCATTTGGCCTGGTTAAGCTTTTGGCTAGTTAAGCATTCAGGCTTCTAGCAGCACAATTCAGCTGAGAGCCATTCGGATATGAGGACACAGAGGCTTCCAGTCTGAGGAAACAAGATCAACTGAGAAGTTGGCCAGGTGAGGTTAGCTGTGGCTTGTTCTGGTTCTCTGATCTTCCAGTTCACCCCAATACCTGGCTCAGGTTTGTTTTTATTAATAAGAACTCTTTAGATTCATGCTACACCCATCCTTCTCCTCTCCAGCTACCTGTGTGTCCCTTTCTCACTTGTGTGCATGTCTTTGTTTTATGTTGTGACTGAGTTTAACCAGGGTCATCTGTGAGTTCATGGTGTGCTAGTGAATCACCGGAACCTGGTGGGCTCACAAGTGAACAGTCAGCTGAAAACACCGACTGTCTCTCTCCCCCAAACACAGGTATCTACTAATTGGGTCAGCAGGGACAGGTCCACATAACCCCCTCCCACATCTATGACTGAGCATTGACAGGGCCAGTTTTGTGCAGGTCCCTTGGAATCCAACTCAGTTCTTTAGGAGTCATGATTACAATGGCTGTGTCATGTCCAGAAGACAGAATTCTGCAGCCCTTGGCCCTGTCTTTTGGCTCTTACATTCTTTCTTTCTCTACTTCTGTGATCTTCCCTGACTTATAGGGAGGGTGAAATAAATATCCTGTTTAGGGCTTAGAACTCAGCACCTAGAATAGCCTTGAGCCTTTAAACATTTTTTTTTCTTTTTAACATTCTCAAAATAAATTATCATATTCTGTATATGGAAATGATTAAACAATTATTTATTTCTACAATTTTTAGGTTGTAGAGTGCTTATTTCAATACATAATTTAAAATGTTAGAGTGCATGTCATGTCAGCTATTATTTAAAATATCTTTCATTTTAGTAATATAATAACTATGTAATATTTAAAGTATATTAAAAATATAAAGTAAAACTAAAAATTTAAGCCATGCACACAGCTCTAAAGAGATAACTCATTGGTTACAGATTACGTACTGCTCTTTCAGAGGATCCAAGTTCTGTTCTCAACACCCACACAGGGCAGCTAACAACCATCCAAAACCAGATCTGATGCCTTTGGTTTCTGCCTGCACCAACACACACACACACACACACACACACACACACACACACACACACACA
>CABHPH010127158.1:0-18896 GCA_902168325.1 Peromyscus nudipes
GAAGCCTGGTGTCTCAGAAGAGGGCAGCGCTTCCAGTTTTCACACAGTCCTGACAACTGGTCAGAGGACCTTTCAGGAGAGACAAGATGGGGGATGAGGAGCCAGGGGCTGTAGACTGCACCTTGATCAGGACACTAGCTCAGTTACATACACGCCTTACCTTCATTTAAACCTAACTTTCATGTCAAGACCCCAAAATGAACTTGGGAGTCACTGGACCTCCTTTTTTTTGTTCCCTCCCCAATGTGGTCACATTGACTATATATCTCTTTTTTACTGCTCGACATTGGTGTTTTGCTTCATTAATTGATCCATGGAGGGCCGGTGCTGGGCCTCGTTTGTTAGGGCTGCCAGGGCCCAGGCTCCGACTCAGACTCTGCCCCCCGCCCCCAGCTGTCACATGGGACCAGGAGCAGCTGCCACTTGGAAGCTTTTGAGTTGCAATGCCCTGGAGGTAGAGCCACGCATGCCAGGTCTGGGCGGTGATTTTGGCCAACACCACCGTGAACTGAACTTGAGGGTCTGTTAGAAGAGTGAGGGCAGCTGCCTGAGGAAGAGGGAGCAGCCGACCCACCTTCAGTCATAGCGCCAGGCTGTGATGTGGGCATGTGCGCACACTCACCCATCTCATCCTACCGAAGAAACTGAGGCAGGGAAGAGGTCACGACTTGCCCGGGATTAACCACATCTGAGTACAGAGCTCGAATTCAAAGCCAGACTTGTTAGGCTCGAACACTGATGTTGGAGGAAAGTGAAGGAAGCAGCCGAAGCCAGGCCAGTGTCTCCAGCCCTCCACACCCCAAGAGTTATGCAGTAGGTGAAATGGGAAAGCCAGCCGCTGGGGACCCCTCAACGGGGTTTGGGGGGGGCTTGCTCCTTTCTGAAACTGGACATTTTTTTCCCCCTTGAGGCTGGGGTTCTTTGTGTAGCCCTGGCTGTCCTGGAACTCACTCTGTAAACCAGGCTGGCCTCCAACTCACAGAGATCCACCTGCCTCTGCCTCCCATTGTGGACCATAAAGCTTTGCACCACTACTGCCCGGTCAAAACTGAACATCTTAATATGTCACCAGACCTGCTAGGAAAGGGCACTTGGAATCTGTGTACCAGCAGCAGACGCATCTAGTTCAGCCCAATCCACAGCAATGACAAAGTACTCTCTTGTCCTTGGAAATGTCACCCAGGATCCATACTCCTTCTTGCAACACAATTTCGAGCCAAGTGTCAGCGGACTGGGTGGTAAGAGCTGCTCCTGATCCTGTGTGACAGACAGCTCACAGGGTTGGAAGATTGGTGGGGTTACCTTTGAGTGATCTGGGCTTGCCGGGATCTGGGATTTGCTATGTGAGGTTGGCGGGGAAGTGCTGCCTCCCTTTCAGAGTTTCTGTTTCCCTCATCCATGAGGTGGTGATGATGGTCCCTCAGAGACTTGCTGTTAGAATGTTGAGGGGTTTGGGGGATGGCTCAGTTGGTAAACGTGTTTGTTACATGAGCATGAGACCTGCGTTCAATCCCTGGCAACCATGTGAAACCTGCTGCTGGGTGTGGTCCTGGCTCCCTCAGTCCCAGGGATGAGAAGCAGAGATGGGTGGGTGGATCCCCAGGGCTCCCTGGTCAGCCAGCATCAGTTAACCTGTAAGCCCCAGGTCTCAGTAAGACACCTGGTATCAAAAAGCAAGGTAGATAGCCCTGAAGAATGACACCTGAGCTTGGGCTCTGGCTTTCATAGCCATGTACACACACACACACACACACACACACACACACACACACACACACACACGGGGTAGGGAGAAAATGAGAATAAATTTGTTTTGAAGGTCTGCGAATGCAGCTCAGTTGGTAGAGTGTTTGCCTAGCATCCACAGACCTACACTCCTAGCGTTTGGTAGGTGGAGGCAGAAGGATCAATATTTTAAGATCGCATAAACTTCCTTGGCTACATATTGAATTCAAGGCCAGCCTGGGCTTATAGGACCCTGTATTTTTTTTTAATCTTTTAAAAAGTATTTTGAAGACAAGTCACAAACCTCAAAGATACACTCAGTGTCCAGACTATGAGCAGTTGAGTCCAAGTGTGAGGGGAAGGGAGTTTGCTGTGAGGAGACAGCTAGCTGTGCTTCGGGAGTGTTTGGATCCGGGAAATGGGTTTGCAAGCTCTGCTCAGCTCACCTGAAGACAGTCCAGTACTCAGGGCTGAAGCCTATGAGTCACCCTAAGTAATTCCCCATAACGCCTGGGAGCTAAATATAACATGTATTTAGCACGGGCACTGCCATTGATTGAGAGCTCCCCATCAATCATAGCCTGGGGCTGGGGAGACCATCGGGGCAGCCTCAGTGGGCCAACCCAGGCCCGAGACTGGCACTTAGTGGTCTTGTTCAGACTTAGCTTCTAACTGCTTTGGGGCCTTTGGCAAATTACTTAACTTCTCAATGTCTAGCTCTCCTTATCTGTGAAATGGGGATAATAAGACTTACCTACCTCACGGGGCTTGTTGCAAGAATTAATTAAAGTTTATGAAGCGCTTTGAGATTCCCGGATAAAAGGCCCTGCAAAAGTACAAAGTATTATTATCATACTCCCTGTCGGCTATAAAAGATAATTTTGCAGGAAAAGGCAAAAATTTTAATTTCTATACAAGCAGAAACAAAGGCAGATATAGTCATAGAAAGTTTTTTTTTAAGTCTAGAAGATAATTTATGTAATTTTTAAAAATTATAACATGTCTTCTTCCTACCAATAATCAATGCAATATGGGTAATTATAGTTTTTAGTCATTAGCCAGCAAATGACATCAGGTGTCTCCATGTGTTGGGTAAGTTATATGTTAGAATTCCACAGTGACCTGTGGGGTACGTATGGTCACCCCACTTTCAGCAGGACGCTGCCCAAGAACACTGGTGTCCTTACATTCTAAGGAGTGCTGTGGGACATCGCAATCCCCCAGGGTAGCACGTCATGAAGTGGATTTGAGACTTACCTGCAGTGGAGATCTGGGTGGTATTGTCTAGGGAGGAAATGAGCTTTGCCCTGTGGTCTAGTTTGTGTCCAAACACTCAGCATTCCGAGGAAGCCACCCACCCCACATCCGAGGCTCCTTTCTTCATAAGAAGGAGAGGAAGCATGGTCTCCACCTGCCTGTCGAGCAAATTACCTTCTTTCCAAGGCAATTAATAGACAATAAATAGATAGAAGTTTAGAGATGAGAAGCCTATATATAGAAAGTTTGGGGTAACCGGTCTCTTTCATCTTGCCTAAAAGCTTACATGCAGGTTTAATTAAGTCCCAGGCTTGGGGAGGCTTGGGGGTGCCAGGCAGGACACGCCCATGTCATTAAGACAGTTCTCTAATGGAGGACTGAGATGCCAAGGGAGATGACCATGGCCTTGTCACTGGGAAGGCCTGGCTCTGGCTGTGGGATTTGGGGTAAACCCTCCAAGGTCTTAGATCAGTGCATGTAAAAACCCTGATCCTGGTGATGGCGTCTGTGTGATTTACAGTGACCATTTTTGTGAAGAGAAATGGGAGAGTGTGGGTGAGCAGAATAGCCATACAGTTTCCCAATGTAACTGACAGATGGGAAAATGCACGGAGACTTGGAAATGATGGTCTGAAATGAACGGTCAGCAATAAAGACAAGGGTGGGTTTGTCTGGCTCCCTCCAGGACCCTTGTGTCTGAGGAGAGAGCCAGCCCCACCACCCGTGTGTGTGTGTGTGTGTGTGTGTGTGTGTGTGTGTGTGTGTGTGTGTATCTTTGTGTCTGTGTATGTGTATAATCTGTATGTGTATGTGCATGATCTGGGTCTCTATGATCTATGTATCTCTGTGTGTAATACCCATGTGTATGCATGTGTGTCTATGTTTCTGTGTCTGTATATACATATATATATATATATATATATATATATATATATGCATGATCCACATATGTGTATGACTTATGTCTGTGTGTGTCTAACAGGAGGGTCTAAGAGCACAGACACAAATCTGAAAGTAGGGTCCTCAGACATATGGCTCCTGGAGCAGACAATGGAGTCACAGGCTACTAGCAAATCCAGGGCCTCAGAAACAGAACAAGAAACAATTTCTAGCCACTTTTCCCGCCTGGCTCCCAGCTTGGTCACTTGCTCACTGTGATTTGGGCGGTGTTTTAATTACTTTGGGAATTTCCTTCTCTGGGGGTCATGAGGACTCCATGAGTCAGGACATCACCAGCTCCGGGGTGTGGAGGCCTCCCTTGGAGGACTTACATTTCCTAGCCCTGGCCAGCACCAAGCCTTGGTTTTTCCATTTATTTCCTCAGTCCCCAGGAAGTGTCCGGATCTTTCGGGAAATGCCTTCCCATCGCTCCTCTCAGGGGAAGGGAGGAAGAGAGAACCTATCGCAGGGACCAAAGGCCTTCTCAGAGTTGCCCTCGGGGTACTCATGGTCTACTCAGTACTGCTCTGCTCCGGACTGAGGCAGAAAGATGAGTCTAATCGATTACTCTGTGATCATCCATGGGTGGTGGAGTTCCTGGGCTGGTGACAGAGAGCTGCGAGACAAGCTGCCTGTGGAACAGACTACGGGGCAAGGGTACCCACCTCCCACTCCCCACCCCATCCCCCACTCCCAACATGGGCATCCAACATGGGCACAGGAGTCAACACAATGCACAAGAAGAAAGAAATCCAGGCTGCTCTTTTCTTGGGAGGCAAGGGTTTCAGTGGCCAAATCTTAGTATCATTAGGAGCTCCTGAGATGGCTAGACTATATGGAAGAGAAAGATCTGAGAACAAGCTTTCCCACAATGATACAAAGGAAGAAATGCACTGGCTCCTGGGGATAGAAGGATGAGGCTCCTTCCTGTGCCCCCCCCCACCCCAACCCATCTCCCTATGCCTCTACCTCCCCTCCACCCACCCCCTTCCACTTGGATTTTGAGCCTGCAATTCTCATCTATAGAACTAGGACTGAGGAGAGGAATGGAGGCTCATGGGTAAAGGAATTCTGGCTGGGCAGCCCTTTGGGAAATGTGACCATGCAGGAAGTGACCACTCAGCAGGAAGAAGAGACCGCAGGGGCCCCAGAGGGCAGGGCAGGGCCTCAGGCTCTGCACTTCTGGGCCCCTGTAGGGAAGAAGTAGCAGAACAGCTGCTGGGTCATCTTTCATCTCCTGTGCTGCAGGAGCTCAGCACCTTCCTTGGACAGACTCCGGTCCACCTGAGCAGAGAGGGGACCTGTTGGGATGGCAGCCTTACCTCTGGTGGGTATGGTGGGTATCACCCCAGTCTTTGATTGGGGTTCAGTCTTTTTTGTTTGTTTGTTTGTTTGTTTTTTGAGACAGGGTTTCTCTGTGTAGTTTTGGTGCCTTTCCTGGAACTCTCACTCTGTAGACCAGGCTGGCCTTGAACTCACAGAGATCTGCCAGCCTCTGTCTCCTAGTGCTGGGATTAAAGGTGTACGCCACCACCGTCTAGCTTTGGGGTTCAGTCTTATGCTGGTATGCTCTAAATGTGTCCCATTAGGGGATAAAGGTTGCCATTTATAGAGCACCACTGTGTGCCAGGAAGTACTCCTGTTTAGGTCAAAAAGGATCTCTGTGTAAGAGTTCTGCAGGGGCTGTGGTGGCGCATGCCTTTAATGAGTCAAAGGCAGGCGAATCTCTGTGAGTTCAAGGCCTGCCTGGGCTACAGAGTGAGTTCCAGGAAAGGCTTTATAAAGCTATACAGAGAAACCCTGTCTTGAAAAAACAAAACAAAACAAAAAAGAGTTCTGCAGAACAAGTTTTCTGACTCTTAGGGAAAGACCCAGAGGTTCAGGGTGACCAGATTGCTAGCCTAAGGCTATCTGGTATCGGTTCCTTCTCTCCTCTCTTCCTAATCTCTAACCTAGCCTCCTCAGACCCTCTGGGAAGAGTCCTGCTTCTACATCCAAAAGACGGAGCTCCAGGCTTGGTGGCTCAATGTCTTGGGGCTGAGAAAGGGCCAATCATGCTGTGTTTTTTCCCTCAAGCTCCTTGTCTGAGGCAGACACTGTTAGACTTAGGGATAGCACCATCATTTCTAGTCTCCTTTTCAGGACCCTTGGAGTCTGGATAAGGGAGAAAGTTGCATAAACATCCCTCCAGGGCAGCCATGGAAATGTCACTGTCTCAGAGAGCCCACAGGCACAAGTTTCTCAGTATATAGTGGCAGGTGACCTGGAGGGATGTTTAACCCCATTTGACTATCTGAGTCTCAAGGCTTTTTTTTTTTTTTTTTTACTTGTCACAGTAAGAGGAGATGCAGCCCCTGATTTCAGAATCAAGGAAAGTTCTAGATTCTGCTCTGGAGGAGAGCTCCCTGCAGGTAGAGAAAGAAACCTTGTCTGAACACGGTGGCGGTTTGAATGTGTAAAGTCCCTGACAGGATTGGTTGTCTATTTGAATACGTGGTCTCAAGATTGTTTGAGCTGTTTTGGAAGGTTCTAGAACCTTGTGGAGGTGGAGTCTCACTGAAGGAAGTGGGTCACTGGGAGTGGGGCCAATGTTAAGAGAACTGGCTACTCTTCAGAGGATCTAGGTTCAATTCCCAGCACCCACATGGCAGCTGACAACCATATACAATTCAGTTCCAGAGGACCTGTGCGACGGTATCAGGTCCCCTGGAACCACTGAGCCGTTCAGGATCCTTAAGGCGAGACCCCAAGCTGAAAAACCTCCAACCTCCTCCAGAGGTTCCAGTTCATAGTCTCGGGGCTATTTGTAATCTCCCTTGGAAGATTACAGCCTTCCGTGAAATGGATTACTGTGCAGAGCACACCACAGGGGCTCTGCTGTGGATGTCTTTCTGTATGCGGTGAATACTGCTCTGGTTGGTTAATAAATAAAGCTGTTTGGCCTATGGCAAGGCAGCTTAGAGGCAGGTGGAAAATCCAGGAGAGGGACAGGAAGAAGAAAGGCAGAGGTGGGGGTGGGGGAGAGACGCCATCCCACCATCCAGGGAGCAGCATGTAATGGCACACAGGTAAAGCCACGGAACATGTGGCAACATACAGATTAATAGAAATGGGCTGAGTTTGGTTATAAGAGCTAGCTAGAAAGAAAATTGAGCCATAGGCCATGGCCATGCAATTTGTAATTGATATAAGCCTCTGTGTGTTTACGTGGGTCTGAGTGGCTGCAGGACTGGGCGGGACATAGGAAAACTTCCAGCTACAGGGGTTGGTATCTATCCTGGCAGTGTGCATATCACCACTCTGGAATGGGTGTGTGTGTGCACACACAGACGGGTGCTCTGTGAGCCCAGCTCCCACAGTTTTGCCTGCTGTTACACCTGGTGAGAACCACAGGGAAGGCACAAGAGCTCTGATGCTGACCGCAGGCTGCTCTGTGGGAGGGACAGTGTCTTTGCTGACCCCACCTTCTAGGATTTGACCACATTGTGAACCTTCCTTGAAAGGTAAAGACTTGGGGGAGAAGGACACTGATTGACGGTTCTGGGCCTGGACAATGGTGGAGCTAAGGACAGTTCTGGCCTGACTGCCTCCAAGACCCACAGCATCCCCTGAACCCTGCTACATGCTATCACAGAGGGAACAGCCTTCTAGCTCCTTCTAAGGCTTGGATGAGTTCCATGATAGCAAAAAGATGTTGTAGCAGGTGGATGCCTGGGCCCTGGGGATGGCTCAGGTGCACACACTAAAGAGAGAGGTGCAGACACACCAGTAGCCACCATGTGGGGCTCAGAGCCACTCCACACTAAGACTAGAATAGGTATTATTCACATTGCCTGGTGGGGACCTTGAGGCTCCAAGTCACGACAAGCCTCCATTGAGGTCTCAAGAGTGACGTAACAGATTCAAAGTCCAGGCAACCCAGCTTAACACTGCAGATCAGTCCCTAACGACTGCAAGTTAAATCTCCAATAAAAAGATGAATAGCAATCCCAGCACTCAGGAAGCAGGCCGATCTCTGTGAGTTCAAGGCCAGCCTGGTCTACAAAGTGTGTTCTAGGACAGCCAGAGCTACACAGAGAAACCCTGTCTTGGGGGAAAAAAAAAAGTAAGTAGCTAGAAGAGCTCTTTCTTTGACAAAGGCTACCGCTAAATGGAAGTTATAGATACCAAAATGTGCTCAGAGCCAAAGAGATGCTGCTGGAGAGTCCAGTGGTTCCTCATCAGGAATTTTAAGGTTCCCAGGGGATAATGAGCAACATTTGCAGATATTTTCGGCTGTCAACACATTGGCCAGGTGGCCCGGACATCAGCGAGTGGAGGCCAAGGATCACACTAAAGGCCAGTGTCACAAGAGTCAATGACAGGACAACACTACCACAAAGAATGACGAGGCCCAACATCTACACAGTGCTCGGGCTCAGAAATCTGCTGCCTGCTACCTGGGCCCCACAGGAAGCTGCTCTCCCCAAACCTGCTTCTCCTTTGCCTGGGTGCTACCCGGAATAGCTTCCCCAGCATGCCTCCTCTCTGAGAGAGAGGGTCATAGTCACCTGAAGATTCCCAGAAGTCCTCCATTGACAGCACAGCCAAAGGTCTTCTTTCATCTCCTCAGGCGGGTTGGATGTCGGGAGCCAGTGCTGGGAACAGCACGAGATGCCAATTATTCAAATGGGCTTCTCTGAGAATCCGCTCTCCTCTGAACTTCAAACACCTTGACCAGTGCTAATTTAGTAGCAGAACACCTTGGGGAGATTGTATCTGCTCCCAAACTAATTAGTTTAACTCTGGGCAAGTTTACCAAACATTCTTCTTTGATCAAAGAATTTTTTTTTCTCAAAGGGTGTGATGTTCTACTGTGTGTCTAGCTTTGACATTCATTTACGGACCAGGAAGAGGCCACACATCCTGTTTGGGAGATGGCCTTGGCATTGGCTTTAGCGACTGCATTTCCAATATTGTCAGAATGGTTGCACTTGGCCACAGTTTCTATGACTTGGTAGAGACATAAGAAGGGCCTGAGAGGAACGGAGATGAGGCGTGGTAGTTAAGAGCAGTTGCTGTCCTTCAAGAGGACCTAAGCTTGGTTCCCAGTACCCACACAGGGCAGTTTACAATCACCTGTAACTCTAGCTCCAGGGTACTCTGACACACCCAGAGGCCGCTGCGGGCACCTCTGTGTAGACTCATCACACACACACACACACACACACACACACACAATATTTAAGAAGGGGGGACCAGAAATTCCAGAGAGCATCACACCTAGAACCTTGAAGACACTTCAAGACTGAATTCCAAATCCCAGGCTGCACAGAAGAAGAAAGAATGTCGAGGTCCTTTGCATTCAAGACAAAAACGATGGCCATAGTGAGGTCAGCTGTGTGGTGGCCATGGCTTCGGTCTTCACCATTCTCTGAGTGGATGAAGGAAGAAACCACTTTGGCCAAAGTGAGAGGGTATACAGCTCATCAGTCAGTCTTGGTATAGCTTGGCCAGTGGTGGGTGATGGGCCAAATCCCATGTGCCTCCTCTGTCTCTTGCTGGAGGGCCTCTAAATCCATCTCCCTCATCTCTCCTGTGAACAACTATATCTATTACTTCTTTGTTGTTGTGTTTTGTAAAAGATTTTTTTATTTTAATTTTAATTTTTTTGGGTTGTTTGTTTTCCGTGACAGGGTTTCTCTGTGTAGTTTTGGTGCCTGTCCTGGATCTCGCTCTGTAGACCAGGCTGGCCTCGAACTCACAGAGATCTGCCTGGTTCTGCCTCCCAAGTGCTGGGATTAAAGGCATGTGCCACCACCACCCAATGATTTGTTTTATTTATAGTCATGTTTACTTGTGTCTGTGTGAGTGTGTGTCATGTGTGGTGAGTGCCGGCAGAGGCCAGAGGGATTGTGTCCCCTGGAGCTGGACTTACAATCAATTGTGAGCCACATGACGTGGATGCTGGGAATCAAATGTGGGTCCTCTGGAAGAGCAGCAAAGTGCTCTAAACCGCTGAACCATCTCTCCGGTCCCCTATTTTATTTATGTGTCTCTCTGTGTATGTGCCAGGTGAGTGCTGTGCCCTCAGAGGCCAGTAGGGTGCTAGAGACCCTGGAACTGGAGTTATAGACAGTTGTGAGTTGCCCAGAGTGGGTGCTGAGAACCAAACTCAGGACCTCTAGGAGGGCAGGAGGTGCTCTTAAGCTCTGAACCACCTCTGCAGCTGCCACATAGTATATTACTTCCTCATTGACATCTGATCCTACCAGACCCAGTGACAATTTCAACTCACCCAGGAAGCCCGAAGCCCTCCCTGTTCCCAGGCTGGTTTGGTGTTTTGTCTGACCACTGAGCTGCCAGAGCGCTGGGGACCACATGTGTTCATCCCTATCACACTGAAGATATTCCATGCATATGTTAAAAAAAAAAAGAGGGAGGAAGGGGAGAATGGAGGGGTGGAAAGATGGAGGGAGGGATTGGGAGGAGGGAGGGAATGATGGAGAGATTGAAGGATGGGAGGAAGGAACACATCAACCCCACCAAAACCCAGGATGTTGTCTCCCTGTGCCTTCCTGACAGCCTTGGAGGAGGCCCCTGCCTTTCCTTCCCCATGGCCATTAGCCCCCACCTGGCCTCCAGCTTTTCACCGGCAGGCAAATGAAGACATCTAGAGCCACAGAGTGGGCAGAGTTTAATGTTTCTCCAAAGGCCCTCTTGCCACAAAAGAAAGGGAGCGCAAGCTGTCACTATTTAGGGGTCTTGAACCTTGAGCCTATGGAGTATTTTCCTGTGAGTTTTGATGTAAATAGCACCTATAGTTTTTGGTTTTGTTTTTGGACAGGGAAATGGAGACTCTCTTCTCAGAGTAGGGAAAAATCCCTGTGATATAGGAAAGAGGGATTTTGAGCTAATAGGGATGGCCATATATACCTCTTCCTGCGAATTTCAGTCTCCTCTTGGTTGAAGTTGATATTTGAATTTTAAAATAAGAACGGTTATGATCTAGGGGCTGATGGATGACACAGGTCTGCATGGTGCTTATGGTAAGGGCTGAGGATTTCAATTCACATCCCTGTACCCAGGTAAAGGTGAGCATGGCAGTGAACCTGCTACCCCAGACAGGCAGATCTCTAGAGCTCAGGGCCAGCCAGTCCAGCCAAACTGGTGAGCTCCGGCAGGAGACCCTGTCTCAAAATATAAGGTGGAGAGTAATTGGGGAAGACCCCTGACATTGGCCTCTGAACTCTACATGCAGAAGCACACATGTGCGTATAGGCATGTGCATACACAAATACATATGCAAACACACCCCATGGTGGCACACTCCTTTAATCCCAGAGCTCAGGAGGCAGAGGCAGGCAGATCTCTGTGAGTTCAAGGCCAGCCTGGTCTACAGAGAGAGTTCTAGGGCTATGCAGGGAAACTGTCTTGAGAAAACAAAACAACAAAACAAAATACATGATCTAGTAGTTTGAGCCCACTTGGTCCAGCCTCGATAGATAATCCCATCTGAAAACACTGATCATCTCTTTTTAAGTTTGCCAAGTGACACACATCTCCACCATTCCGTTTAGTGATATAAAGTGACGTAAGGTCCCGTCGACATCTGTGCAGGTGACTGGGGAACAGAGAGAAAGAGATGAACATAAACTCGGGACAGTCGTGCTGGAATTGACTGGACACAGTGCCATTGGACTCTGGGGACACTTCACCGAGTGCAGAACAGGGTACGTGTTCATCAGCAGCAGCTGTCCTGACAGAGCTCGTAAGTTGCCGGTCTGGGACAGGACCCAGCTCCTAATCTTGCTGCTGTAGTCTGTGTCTTAAATGTCCCCTAAAGGTCAAAGTGTGCAAATCCAGGCCATCTGGTGGTGCTATGGGAGTGTGTGTGTGAAATTCTAAGAGGTGGGCATTTTAGGTCCCTGGGGTACGTTCTTTGTACCGTATGTGGTTCTGGTAAATTGTCACACACTGTTTAAGCTTGTTGAAAGCAGACTAAGCGCAAGACACACCCTGGCCTCGACTCACTCACATGTCAAGTGTCCTCCCTGAGTAAAAACAGTGCCGCTGAGGACAGCTAGAAGGCAAAGCATTCCCAACAGGGGTTACCAGTGTTTATCCCGTGGTATAAAGTACTGTGGTGGGAACAAAAAACCAGAAGCACGCTGGTGGGGAGACTCTTCATGTGACACCCCATCGTGATGGCTGCTGCCCAGTGGCCTCTGCTGGATGTCCACAAGCCTCCAATGCGTTTGATAATGTTGCCCCCACATGCCCTCTCTAAAAGGCCACTCCAGGGATCTCTGGCTGGCTGACGATGTCTTGCCGTCTACCCGCTGCCCCCCTCTGTCTGCTGCTTACTATTTTTTTTCTTACTTTGCTGGTTTCTAGATTCACTCATTTGAAACCAAAAGTACAGCTATCATTCTTGAGACCACACAGAACACGAAAGGTATTGTGGGATCCTGGGCTCCCCTTCCCTTCCTTTTGTTTCCTGACCTTGAAGTGAGATGAACCATGCGCTCCCTCCATGATGGGCTTCCTTGGTACAGGCTCAACTATGCCAATTACAAAGTGAAACTTGCCAAACTATGAGTCAAAATGCACCTTTTTTCTTTACAAGGTGATTACCTCCAGTGTTTCATTATAGTGACAGAGAGCTGACTAACACGGGCCCCAGCCCGCACACAGCAGCCTCTGGAGAGGCGTTTATATCAGTATTGCTATTTTAGGGCACGGAAAGAAATCTGTCCCTGTATGGGATACTCTTTAACCTGAGGAAGGACCTGTCCCCAATGTGTATTCTTGTCTTCCAAGATGGCGTCTTAACTTCCCCCATCCCCTCAGCTCTTGAGTCAAAAGTTGTCAATCATCAGCTCTGACAGGTACAGGCCAGGGGTTCTATGACACACAGCCTCTCACTCAGTTTTCCTCAGTCACAGCGAGGGAGGTGCCACCCCCTTCACTGGTCCCCTGGCTGGTCCTTCACATATCATTCTCTTCTCACACACTGGCTCTGGGTCCTCACTGGGGATGGTAAGTGCCATTCTGCCTTTCTCCCGGATGCTGCCCGGGCACTGCCGTGCTCCTGTGCACACTTGCTCCAAATGCCTGCTCCCCCCACCCCCCAGCTGACTGTGTGGCCTCTGCCTCCCCTGCTAGCCTGGTAGTTTGAGGGAGCAAAGGCTTCATCTGCCCCCTCTCAGGGGCTTCAGCTTTGTCTCCAGATCCCAGCTGACAGCCAGGGCCGGACCCCCGAGTTTCTGATTTCCTTCGGCTGCTCGGTGCAGCCGAGGACAGTAACCAGCACTGACTGCATGGTTTAGTGTCGACTGCACGGAGAAAGGGGAAGGACTTGTTATCCATCAGGTGTTCTTAATACACTTTAGTCAAACCACTCTGGCTTGAAGAGCCTGAAATCTATTCACCAAAACAACAGTGGGAGTTACCTAAATACTGCAGGTGTGAGCTCCTTCCATGAGGCAGGGAGTGTGTGTGTGTGGGTGAGGGGTGGGAGAGGTAGTGGGGAAAGGGTAGGGGGGACTCTTTCCCAACCCAATACGAGAAGACAAGCCCCTCACTCTCTTGACTCTTTTTTTTTGTTTGTTTGTTTGTTTTTCTGGAGACAGGGTTTCTCTGTGTAGCTTTGCGCCTTTCCTGGAACTCACTCTGTAGCCCAGGCTGGCCTCGAACTCACAGAGATCCACCTGCCTCTGCCTCCCGAGTGCTGGGATTAAAGGCGTGCGCCACCACCGCCCGGCCTCCTGACTCTTAAGATGTCAAAGAAGCAATCCTATGGGTTCTGTGGGGGAGCGTGGACATGGGGGGTGAGGGTGGAGGTAGAGGCGAGGGGATGGGGGCAGGACTGTCTCCAAGCAGGTTCTTGTGTTGAAACAGGCCGTAAATGAGATCAACTCATGTAAGAAAAACTGTGAAGACAAGAGAACCCAAAGTGTCCTCCCTCTTCTCCCACTCCATGTGGGATTCGGACACCTCCTGGTGGGGCTGCCCCTGCCCCTGATACCACAGCTGGTGTCTGACCCACTCTTCCCAGAAACGGAGAGGGGCTCAGTCCCTCTTACCACGCCATACACCAGCAGCCAAACCCAGCCTATGCCTGGTGCTTAGGACTGAACAGCTCTATATCAGAGGTCCTGAGCCCCCCTCAAGTTGGACTGACCCACGAGGACAGCTCACAGAGCTCAGGGGAAGAGAATCGCTGACCTAAGACAAGCGCCACTGCAGAGGATAGGGGCCCGTGGCCAGTGGGAAGGATTGTAGCTAGAGTTTTCCTGCCTGACCCACAATCAGGACAAATCTCTCTCACCTGCCAGTCCCACAGCCGCTCAGACCCAACCAAGTAAACACAGAGACTTATATGGCTTACAAACTGTATGGCCGTGGCAGGCTTCTTGCTAACTGTCCTTATATCTTAAATTAATCCATTTCTATAAATCTATACCTTGCCACGTAGCTCGTGGCTTACTGGCATCTTTACATGCTGCTTGTCCTGGCGGCGGCTGGCAGTGTCTCCCTCCACCTTCCTGTTCTTTTCTCCTCTCTGTTAGTTCCGTCTATACTTCCTGCCTAGCCACTGGCCAATCAGTGTTTTATTTATTGACCAATCAGAGCAACACATTTGCCATACAGCCCATCCCACAGCAAAGGATGCTGAGGGCAAGGCACTTAGGAAGGTGTGGGATTTCCATGCGCTCTCTGGGAGCTCTGCCCTGCAGCCAGCCAGCCCTGTGAGTTCAGTATCCACATCTCAGAAGCAGACATTCTTACCCTGGCTTCGTGGTGTAGATATGGACGTAGATGCGTAGACATCATGATAGATCTCACCTCCATCTCCAGGCCCTCCCCACCAAGGAGCGGAGGCTGGGGCTGGAAGACTAACCTTTTAATCAGGGCACGGTCTTGCGTGAGCGGCCCCACGCCACCACAAGTCACGTGAGTAGGACTGGAAGATGCTCCTGCCATCCAGAGAACCCCAGGGAATGGAGACCTCTGTGTCAGCCAACCCTGTCTTCCAGGAAATTACAAATGCCTCAGGAAGTCTGAGTCAGGAACTGGGGCCAAAGACGACACATCCGAATGAAAAGATTCTCCCAGTTCCCCTATTCACTCAGTCTATGATCAGGGTTTGGGGAGCACTGTGCCAAGGCCTAGGGCATGGGCAGAGGCATAGATCTGTGTCTAAATATAGTTCTACATACATGCTTTGGAGAGTTTTCACAGAGGACTGGAGGGGGGATTTTATTAGATTTTATTAGCAGTGATGAGGCGGGAATAGGGTAATTCTGCACGTGGTACAGCTTCTTATTAAGGGTAAGCTGGTATGCGCACCTCTCCTGGTCCCCGCTTGCTAAACATTACAGGAAAAGGCTGCCTGCTGTGTCATGATGACCAAGGTGGCCAATCCTCCCCCCTGGCTCTCCGGACTCTGGGCCAGGCACATGCCAGACCCACTCTTCTTTTGCTTTATTAATTTTTGTTTACAGTAATATTTTTACTAACAAAATTTGCTAGTAACGAATTTTGGGGTTAGTAATTTTTTTTTTTGTTTTTCAAAGGGACAAGCCATGACATTTACCATTTTTAAAAGCTTCAAATAAAATAAATCTTTTTAAAAGGTAAGAGGCTGGAGAGATGGCTCAGTGGCTAAGAGCTC
The DNA here is from genome assembly GCA_902168325.1 of Peromyscus nudipes. NCBI lineage: Eukaryota > Metazoa > Chordata > Mammalia > Rodentia > Cricetidae > Peromyscus > Peromyscus nudipes. The sequence continues at coordinate 15,581 of CABHPH010127158.1, forward strand.
TTAAAGAGACACCTACATACACACACACACACACACACCAGTTTATTTTTCTTCAAGATTTATTTTGTTGTATTTATATCTGTGCAGGTGCCCACAAGAGGCCAGAAGAAGGTACCAGGTTCCCCGGACCCAGAATTACAGGTGATTGGGAGCCAACTGACTTGGGTGCTGGGAATGGAATTGTGGTCCTCTGGAAGAGCAGCAAGCACCAATTGATCTTAATTCTGGAGTCATTCTTCTAGCATAAAATAATATTTTAGCTAAAAGTTTTTTTAGCCAGGCAGTGGTGGCACACACCTTTAATCCCAGCACTCAGGAGGCAGAGGCAGGTGGATCTCTGAGTTTGAGGTCAGCCTGGTCTACAGAGTGAGTTCCAGGATAGGCTCCAAAGCTACACAGAGAAACCCTGTCTCCAAAAAACCAAAAATAAATAAATAAATAAAAGAAAAGAATATACACCCATACATTTTTAAAAAGGAGACTCACAGAGGTAACCAAGATATGTGTATGTTAGTTACTTCTTGCTGCTGTGAGGGACACCTGTCAAGAAGTGCTCAAAGGGACAAAGGGCCTGTGTTGGTTCACAGTTCCAGGGAATAGGGTCCATCATGTCAAGGAAGTCATGGAGCCTGAGGGGGCTGGTCACATTGCAGTCTCAGTCAGGAAACAGAGAGAGACCCGAGCCACGGCATGGTATGGCCCATATTCAGAGGGGGGTTTTCCAATCTCAATGGACTTAATCTAGGCACTCCCTTACAGACATGCCCAGACATTTATTAGCTAGGTCATTCTAGATTCTGTCAAGTGGATGGTCCATAGCAACCATCACAATAGGTGTTTATTTTTAAAAATTATTTCTCAGCATTTCTGTGCTTTGTTGTTTTTTAAAATCTCTGCAACAAACTTGTGTTACTATCATCAGAAAGAAAACCACATTTACACTTTAAAATGTCAAAGGTAACTGGATGTGATGGCTCCTGACTTTATTCCCTGTACTTAGGAGGCAGAGGCAGGTGGATCTCTGTGAGTTTAAGGCTAGCGTAGCCTACATCCTGAGTTCCAGGACAGCTTGGGCTACATAGTAAGATGACCTCAATTAAAAAAACCAGTGTGTGTGTGTGTGTGTGTGTGTGTGTGTGTGTGTGTGTGTGTGTGTATGTATGTATGTATATATGTATATACATATACACATCCTGAGTTCCAGGACAGCTTGGGCTACATAGTAAGATGACCTCAATTAAAAAAACCAGTGTGGCATTTTTTTGGGGGGGTACAGTGAACTTTATTGATGGTGTTCAAGAGAGTAGGGCTCCCTAAGCCCCTCCTGTTGTTCTGGGGGTCTGGGATGGAAACTGTGAGGGAGATGCTCAGTATCGGGGGCTGAGATGGGACAGGAACTGCTCAGCAGCCGAGGGTCTCTCTTGCTGTCCTTGCTGGGGTGGGTGGTCCAGGGTGGGCTTCTTACTCCTTGGAGGCCATGTAGGCCATGAGGTCCACCACCCTGTTGCTGTAGCCAAATTCATTGTCGTACCAGGAAATGAGCTTCACAAAGTTGTCATTGAGAGCAATGCCAGCCCCAGCATCGAAGGTGGAAGAGTGAGGGTCACTGTTGAAGTCGCAGGAGACAACCTGGTCCTCAGTGTAGTCCAGGATGCCCTTTAGTGGGCCCTCCGACGCTTGTTTCACCACCTTCTTGATGTCGTCATACTTGGCAGGTTTCTGCAGGCGGCATGTCAGATCCACGACGGACACATTGGGGGTAACACAAAATGTCCAAAAAATCTGGGACACCATGAAAAGACCAAACCTAAGAATAATAGGGATAGAAGAAGGAGAAGAATACCAACTCAAAGGCACAGAAAATATATTCAACAAAATCATAGAAGAAAACTTTCCTAACCTAAAGAAAGAAATACCTATGAAGATACAAGAAGCTTACAGAACACCAAATAGGCTGGACCCAAAAAGAAAGTCCTCTCGCCACATAATAATCAAAACATTAAACATACAGAACAAAGAAAAAATATTAAGAGCTGCAAAGGAGAAAGACCAAGTAACATATAAAGGCAAACCCATCAGAATAACACCAGACTTCTCAATAGAGACTATGAAAGCTAGAAGGTCCTGGACAAATGTTATGCAGACACTAAGAGACCACGGATGCCAACCTAGACTATTATACCCAGCAAAACTCTCAATCACCATAGGCGGAGTAAACAAAATATTCCATGATAAAACCAGATTTAATCAATACCTATCCACAAACCCAGCCTTACAGAAAGCACTAGAAGGAAAAATCCAACCTAAAGAAGCTAAACACACCCATGAAAACTCAGGCAATAGATAAACCCACACCAACATCTGAAGAAATAGAAGGGACAAATTCCTCCCCAGAAAATGCATGACCTGTGAAAGCTGCTAAGAGTTTGAGGCAGATTCGGGGAGAAAGAAAGCCCCTACCTCCAAAGGCAACTAGCAGAGGAGCAGAGCAGCCTGGGATGTCTGGGGCTCTGCATCTGGGGGGAAGGGACCGTGCAGGGTGAGAATAAAATCAGTGGGAGAGGGGTTTCTCTGAAGGAGCTGTGGAAGGGCTGTTGTGGGTGCTGACTATTAGCTCTAAACTTTAGAAATGATGTAAGTACTTTCTGTCTAGTTAAGAGTTAAAAAAAATCAAAGCAGACTTTGAATTTGTGGGTCCTCTGTTAGTCCCAGGAGAATGAATGTTGTTACTGTATGGTTCCTCATAGCTGACTCCTTATTTTTATTTGGTCTCATGAAAAAAAGATGAGGTATTCTATCAGAATATATGTAGGCTACAGTTCCATAGTTATTAACCACGAGAAGTAAACTCAAACAAGTAAATGGTTCATATGAGACATCTTCTTTGTTTTGGTAATTAACATTTCCACTATTCTCTAAAGCTTATAAGTTTCTGTGATTTATAATATTTGAAGTGATATTTCTTACAAATCAATTTAACAGTTACAATATAATAATTTAAGATTCTCTACCTCTCTGTTCCATTATTCAAATGTATTTTAAATTTTTGTCTAATTTTGAACTGGTTCTCATTGATGATACATTCATCATTAAGACTAAATTTGTTTCTGTGCACTTTTTTTCTGTTTTGAAGTTGAAATAAAATTTAAAAAAAAGAAACAAAAAAAAACAGTGTGTGTGTGTGTGTGTATGTATGTATATATGTATATATATATACACATCCTGAGTTATAGGACAGCTTGGGCTACATAGTAAGATGACCTCAATTAAAAAAAAACAGTGTGTGTGTGTGTGTGTGTGTGTGTGTGTATGTATG